>JABCRI010000764.1:0-36386 GCA_015143295.1 Tetracentron sinense | reverse complement strand
CGGGTAGTCTGAGATGTCGCCTGATGTGATCCTGCTGGGCGTGCTGGTGGCCTAATCCCCTGAGACTGGCCTGGTAAATGCCGGGTAGGGCAATCCCTGATCACGTGGCCCTGGCGACCACAGTGAAAACATCCACCCGATGCTCTTAGGCAATCCCCTGCTGGGTGCCTTCGGCCGCTATGAAGGGCAGGGCTCGTGCGTGCGGGTAGGAGGTGCCTGAGGTGGAGCATATCTCGCCACCTGAGGTACAACTGGCCATGGGGCCGGGAGAGCCTGAGGTCGAGGTGCCTGTGGCACGTACTGCCGTGGTGCTGGGGCCGCATAAGTCGGCCTCATCGGTGGTGCTGGCCATGTATACTGATAAGGGCCGGTACGAGCCCGTCTCTCTGGAGGTGCTGAACTACTGGCTTGGCCTCTCGCCAACTCTCTCTTCTTAGACACCGCTTCAGAATTGGCCTCAACCAATAAGGCCTTATCCACAACTTCGGCGTAAGTGGCATGCCTGAAAACCGACACTTTCTCCATGATGACATCCTTGAGCCCTTGCTCAAACCTCCTCGCCTTCATTGCCTCGGTGGCAATCATATGTGTCGCGAAGCGTGATAGCTCCGAGAACTTGGCCTCATAAGCAGCCACAGACATCGAACCTTGCTCAAGGTTGATGAATTCTCTCTCTTTCTTTTCCCGTGCACCGATCGGAAAATACTTCTTGTAAAAAGTATCCTTGAACTCCTCCCAAGTCCAAGGTTGACCCTGCATGGTCCAAGTCTCGCGTCCTCAATGCGGACAACCACCAATGGTGGGCTTCACCCTCTAGCATGAAAACTGCCCATGCTACTCTATCCTCCTCTGTAGGCGAGAGGACTGCAAAAATCTTCTCCATCTGGAGGATCCACGCCTCCGCAGCAAGAGGGTCCACACTCCCATGGAAGGATGGAGGCCTCAATCTCCTGAATGCCTCAACTCCAGCTGTACGATGTACTGGAGCTGCGGGCGGTGGAGTAGGTGCCGCTGATGCCGGTATAGTTTGCCGAGCCGCCAGGATGGCGAGTGTCTCAGCAATAGAGCCTAAGACCTGGGAGAGGTCCGGCTGCTCATCCTCATCTCTGGAAGAAGATGAAGCTCTGGTGTGTGGTCCACGACCCCGTGTGCCCCGCCTCATGACTAAAGTCCTGAGAACAATAGCACCACATGAGTCTCACTAAAACCACAGTTTATTTCAATGTCATTTCACAATAATTCAATTTGTATTAGTTGTATAATACTAATATACATCACATCAAGTCATCAGAGTATTCATCACATTATACTTATACTTTAGTGTTTCTAGCGTACCTAGGACCCGTACTTGGTTAAAGCACCATTTTAGACTAAGACTAAAGTTTAGTCTTAAACTTGGAACCAGACTCGTTCCCGACTCACTCCCTTCCTAACTTGTTTCCTAACATATGCTCTTGTCAAGCCGTGGTATAAGATTCTAAGTGACCCTAGAGACCTAAAGCCTAAGCTCTGATACCACTTCTGTCGCGACCCAAAACCCACCCTAGGAGTTAGAGTGAATCTTGGACGACTCAATCATGACTTACATGACTTGCTTGACAAACCAACCTGCAAAACCCCCACAGAGCATATACAATAGAGGACATTATAGCGGAAACATAACTATAAAACACAGCGGAAGTCTAACAAACCTCTAAGTGTATACATATGGTCCAAGTTTATACAAAAAAAGTAACCAAAAGAAAGTGCGGACAGACCCGCCAAAATACATGGATAAAATCTCTCATCTCACCCACAGCTAATCCTCTCAGAATCTACAACCACCTAATGGCAACCCTCTACTGGAGGTTCCTCAAAAGGCTCCTCGATTTACTCCTCCTCCACCCATGGACTCGGAGCACAGATATCAAATGGAGCAGCTGCTCCGCCGTCACCTGCCGACATAAGAAGTACGGCTGAGCATGGAATACTCAGCGGGTACTAAGCACTAACCAACAGTCATAGCATACAGATAGCATACATAAAGGAGGAAGCAAGTTGCATATATAGAACATGAACAATTTATATCATACAAGGAAACAAAACAATTTATAATCATGCTTGTATTTCGTAGAAAGCCGATGAAACCTCTTGAAACATCGTGCACTTGACTTGACTTGAAAATACCATTTCCGTGCTTGAAACTTGTTATGTTGTCTTATCTTGTCATATCATGCGTGTCATGTCATGTCATGCGTGTCATGCGAGTATCATGCTTGCTTGTTCATAATTTAAACATGTTCACATGCCTAATTGCCGTTCATAGTCCGTCACAACTAGTACCCTATATGCAGATGGGTATGCCTAGTTGCCGTTCATAGCCCGTCACAACTAGCATCCATGCAGAATGTGAATGCCTAGTTGCCGTTCATAGCCCGTCGCAACTAGCATCCATGCGGAATGTGAATGCCTAGTTGCCGTTCATAGCCCGTCGCAACTAGCATCCATGCGGAATGTGAATGCCTAGTTGCCGTTCATAGCCCGTCGCAACTAGCATCCATGCGTGATGTGTGATGCTATGCTATGCGTGTCATGCCATGCTATGCTATGCGTGTCATGCGATGCTATGCATGTCATGCGAGGGGATGGGAGACCTTTCCCTATGCAATGCATGATTGTCTTGCCCTTGTCAAAAGCGAAGTGAAACATATCTTAGGAGATGCCCCACCTCTACGTCCCATACTTAAAACATCGGTAAATCACGTCATTTCATGCGTGCTCGTGAGATCGTGTGCATACTTGCATTTGGAATTAAATATGGCAATTTGGGGTAATTCACAAAGCATAGCATATAGCAATTTAAGTGAGTAATAATCTACGCATTTTAAGAAATGTAGGAAACACACTATCATGAACCCTAATAATTTAAAGAGCAATCAAGCGTGGGTTCCCTTAATTTATCATTTATTTTGTTCACCTTGGCATTTCATCAAACATGGGGTGTGTTCATTATTCACTTAAACCTAGATCATGCTTTTCTAGGTTGGTTATGCTCACATCACACTTGTATGTTCATTATTAGTACAATGCCCTTTCCCATTCGTTCATCACATCATCCACACGGCATCCATTCGCCAACATCCATCTCCATTCACCATTCATACCACCAATCTCATAACACATATATGTGAAGGAAAACAAGAAGAAATAAAGGAAAAGAGAAGCTATAACTAGGAGGGTAGTAAGAAGTACCGACCTTGACAAATGGGGGAAGAAATCCTCCACCAAACGCACGTGAGTTGCTGCCCTAGCTTGAGGAGAGTGCCCCACACGAGCTCCACGAATGCTTGAACCGAAATCTTGAAGAAATCGGGCTTGAGGTTGATCTAGGGTTTCAAAACCCTTTGATTTCTCTCCAAAATGGAAACCTAGGTTTTGGAAAACCTTCTCCTTTCTCTCTATCTCTCAAAAGACTCTAAGGGTTGTGTATGAACCCTCAAATGATCGGGCAAAGCCTTTAAGGTATGAGTGAAACGCCCAAAAGACGAAAACACCCTTACTAAATTTTCTGCAAAAACGCGAGTACCGAGCGATCGGTGTTAATGACCGATCGATCGGTTGCCTACCGATCGATCGGTTTCATAACCGAGCGATCGGTTAAAATTTCACTCTCTGGAAAATTTCTCCATACAAAAATCTTGACCAGTCGATAGCCTCCGAGCGATCGGTTTTGGACCGATCGATCGCTCCATGGACCGAGCGATCGGTGGTCTGCAGGTCCAAACTGTTTTGGCCATAACATTTGACTTGTTCGTCCGATTTTGACGATTCAACTTGCGTTGGGTTCGTACTTCGAAAACGAACATTTCTGACGTTTCGGAATTTCAAATTTCTTCCTTATTTATTAATTGCATTACTTTAAAGGAAAAATGGCTACGAAGGGTCATGCATAAATGTGAAAAGGTCCGGGGCTCTACAAACATACTAACTAAATAGGTCTAAGATTCAGATTTGTAGAGTAAAGTGTTCCAACTTATGAATATGAGAGATTTCCATTACTAACACACTAACCAAATAAGTCTAGGATTCAGATTTGCAGAGTAAAGTGTTCCAACTTATGAATATGAGGTATTTCCATTACTGACATACAAACTAAATAGGTCTAAGAATCAGATTTGCAGTGTAAAGTGTTCCAACTTATGAATATAAGATATTTCCAATTTTCACTTACTAACTAAATAGGTCTAAGATTCAGATTTGCAGAGTAAAGTCTTCCAACTTATGAACATGAGGTATTTCCATTACTAACATACCAACTAAATAGGTCTAAGATTCAGATTTGCAAAGTAATATGAATATGAGGTATTTCCATTACTAACATACAAACTAAATAGGTCTAAGAATCAGATTTGTAGAGTAAAGTGTTATAACTGATGAATATGAGGGATTTCCATCGCTAACATGCTAACTAAATAGGTCTAAGATTCAGATTTGCAAAGTAAAGTGTTCCAACTTATGAATATTAGGTATTTTCATTACTAACATACTAACTAAATAGGTCTAAGATTCAAATTTGTTGAGTAAAGTGTTCCAACTTATGAATATGAGGGATTTCCATTACTAACATACTAACTGAATAAGTCTAAGATTCAGATTAGCAGAGTAAAGTCTTCCAACTTATGAATATGAGGTATTTCCATTACTGACATACAAACTAAATAGGTCTAAGAATCAGATTTGCAGAGTAAAGTGTTCCAACTTATGAATATAAGGTATTTCCATTATTCACTTACTAACTAAATAGGTCTAAGATTCAGATTTGCAGAGTAAAGTGTTCCAACTTATGAACATGAGGAATTTCCATTACTAACATACAAACTAAATAGGTCTAAGATTCAGAGTTACAGAGTCAAGTGTTCCAACTTACGAATATGACAGATTTCTATTACTAACATACTAACTAAATAGGTCAAAGATTCAGATTTGCAAAGTAAAATGAATATGAGGTTTTTCCACTACTAACATAGAAACTAAATAGGTCTAAGAATCAGATTTGCAGAGTAAAGTGTTCTAACTGATGAATATGAGGGATTTCCATTACTAACATGCTAACTAAATAGGTCTAAGATTCAGATTTGCAATGTAAAGTGTTCCAACTTATGAATATGAGGTATTTCCATTACCAACATACTAACTAAATAGGTCTAAGATTCAGATTTGTAGAGTAAAGTGTTCCAACTTATGAATATGAGGGATTTCCATTACTAACATACTAACTAAATATGTCTAGGATTCAGATTTGCAGAGTAAAGTGTTCCAACTTATGAATATGAGGTATTTTCATTACTGACATGCAAACTAAATAGGTCTAAGAATCAGATTTGCAGAGTAAAGTATTCCAACTTATGAATATAAGGTATTTACATTATTCACTTACTAACTAAATATGTCTAAGATTCAGATTTGCAGAGTAAAGTGTTCCAACTTATTAACATGAGGTATTTCCATTACTAACATACAAACTAAATAGGTGTAAGATTCAGATTTACAGAGTCAAGTGTTCCAACTTACGAATATGAGGGATTTCCATTACTAACATACTAACTAAGTAGGTCTAAGATTCAGATTTACAAAGTAATATGAATATGAGGTATTTTCATTCCTAACATACAAACTAAATAGGTCTAAGAATCAGATTTGCAGAGTAAAGTGTTCTAACTGATGAATATGAGAGATTTCCATTACTAACATGCTAACTAAATAGGTCTAAGATTCAGATTTGCAAAGTAAAGTGTTCCAACTTATGAATATGAGGTATTTCCCTTACTAACATACTAACTAAATAGGTCTAAGATTCAAATTTGTAGAGTAAAGTGTTCCAACTTATGAATATGAGGGATTTCCACTACTAAGATACTAACTGAATAAGTCTAGGATTCAGATTTGCAGAGTAAAGTGTTCCAACTTATTAATATGAGGTATTTCCATTACTAACATACTAACTAAATAGGTCTAAGATTTAGATTTGCAAAGTAATATGAATATGAGGTATTTCCATTACTAACATACAAACTAAATAGGTCTAAGAATCAGATTTGCAGAGTAAAGTGTTCTAACTGATGAATATGAGAGATTTCCATTACTAACATGCTAGCTAAATAGGTCCAAGATTCAGATTTGCAATATAAAGTGTTCCAACTTATGAATATGAGGTATTTCCATTACTAACATACTAACTAAATAAGTCTAAGATTCAGATTTGCAGAGTAAAGTTTTCCAACTTATGAATATGAGGTATTTCCATTACTGTCATACAAACTGAATAGGTCTATGAATCAGATTTGCAGAGTAAAGTGTTCCAACTTATGAATATAAGGTATTTACATTATTCACTTACTAACTATATAGGTCTAAGATTCAGATTTGCAGAGTAAAGTGTTCCAACTTATGAAAATGGGGTATTTCTATTACTAACATACAAACTAAATAGATCTAAGATTCAGATTTACAGAGTCAAGTGTTCCAACTTACGAATATGACGGATTTCCATTACTAACATACCAACTAAATAGGTCAAAGATTCAGATTTGCAAAGTAAAATGAATATGAGGTTTTTCCACTACTAACATAGAAACTAAATAGGTCTAAGAATCAGATTTGCAGAGTAAAGTGTTCTAACTGATGAATATGAGGGATTTCCATTACTAACATGCTAACTAAATAGGTCTAAGATTCCGATTTGCAAAGTAAAGTGTTCCAACTTATGATTATGAGGTATTTCCATTATTAACAATCAAACTAAATAGGTCTAAGATTCAGATTTACAGAGTCAAGTGTTCCAACTTACGAATATGAGGGATTTCCATTACTAACATACTAACTAAATAGGTCTAAGATACAGATTTTTAAAGTAAAGTGTTCCAACTTATGAATATTAGGTATTTCCATTACTAACATACAAACTAAATAGGTCTAAGAATCAGATTTGCAGAGTAAAGTGTTCTAACTGATGAATATGAGAGATTTCCATTACTAACATGCTAACTAAATAGGTCTAAGATTCAGATTTGCAAAGTAAAGTGTTCCAACTTATGAATATGAGGTATTTCCATTACTAACATACTAACTAAATAGGTCTAAGATTCAGATTTGTAGAGTAAAGTGTTCCAACTTATTATTATGAGAGATTTCCATTACTAACATACTAACTAAATAAGTCTAAGATTCAGATTTGTAGAGTAATGTGTTCCAACTTATTAATATGAGGTATTTCCATTACTGACATACAAACTAAATAGGTCTAAGAATCAGATTTGCAGAGTAAAGTGTTCCAACTTATGAATATAAGGTATTTCCATTTCCATTATTAATTTACTTACTAAATAGGTCTAAAATTCAGATTTGCGGAGTAAAGTGTTACAACTTATGAACATGAGGTATTTCCATTACTAACATTCAAACTAAATAGGTCTAAGATTCAGATTTACAGAGTCAAGTGTTCCAACTTACGAATATGAGGGATTTCCAATACTAACATACTAACTAAATAGGTCTAAGATTCAGATTTGCAAAGTAATAGGAATATGAGGTATTTCCATTACTAACATACAAACTAAATATGTCTAAGAATCAGATTGGCAGAGTAAAGTGTTCTAACTGATGAATATGAGGGATTTCCATTGCTAACATGCTAACTAAATAGGTCTAAGATTCAGATTTGCAGAGTAAAGTTTTCCAACTTATGAATATGAGGTATTTCCATTACTAACATACTAACTAAATAGGTCTAAGATTCAAATTTTTAGAGTAAAGTGTTCCAACTTATGAATATGAGGGATTTCCATTACTAACATACTAACTCAATAAGTCTAAGATTCAGATTTGCAGAGTAAAGTCTTCCAACTTATGAATATGAGGTATTTCCATTACTGACATACAAACTAAATAGGTCTAAGAATCAGATTTGCAGAGTAAAGTGTTCCAACTTATGAATATAAGGTATTTCCATTATTCACTTACTAACTAAATAGGTCTAAGATTCAGATTTGCAGAGTAAATTCTTCCAACTTATGAACATGAGGTATTTCCATTACTAACATACAAACTAAATAGGTCTAAGATTCAGATTTACAGAGTCAAGTGTTCCAACTTACGAATATGAGGGATTTCCATTACTAACATACTAACTAAATAGGTCTAAGATTTAGATTTGCAAAGTAATATGAATATGAGGTATTTCCATTACTAACATACAAACTAAATAGGTCTATGATTCAGATTTGCAAAATAAAGTGTTCCAACTTATGAATATTAGGTCTTTCCATTACTAACATACTAACTATATAGGTCTAAGATTCAGATTTGCAGAGTAAAGTGTTCCAACTTATGAACATGGGGTATTTCTATTACTAACATACAAACTAAATATGTCTAAGATTCAGATTTACAGAGTCATGTGTTCCAACTTACGAATATGACGGATTTCCATTACTAACATACTAAATAAATAGGTCTAAGATTCAGATTTGCAAAGTAATATGAATATGAGGTATTTCCATTACTAACATACAAACTAAATAGGTCTAACAATCAGATTTGTAGTGTAAAGTGTTCTAACTGATTAATATGAGGGATTTCCATTACTAACATGCTAACTAAATAGGTTTAACATTCCAATTTGCAAAGTAAAGTGTTCGAACTTATGAATATAAGGTATTTCCATTATTAACAATCAAACTAAATAGGTCTAAGATTCAGATATACAGAGTCAAGTGTTCCAACTTACGAATATGAGAGATTTCCATTACTAACATACTAACTAAATAGGTCTAAGATTCTGATTTGCAAAGTAAAGTGTTCCAACTTATGAATATGAGGTATTTCCATTACTAACATACAAACTAAATAGGTCTAAGAATCAGATTTGCAGAGTAAAGTGTTCTAACTGATGAATATGAGAGATTTCCATTACTAACATGCTAACTAAATAGGTCTAAGATTCAGATTTGCAAAGTAAAGTGTTCCAACTTATGAATATAAGGTATTTCCATTACTAACATACAAACTAAATAGCTCTAAGAATTAGATTTGCAGAGTAAAGTGTTCTAACTGATGAATATGAGGGATTTCCATTGCTGACATGCTAACTAAATAGGTCTAAGATTCAGATTTGCAAAGTAAAGTGTTCCAACTTATGAATATTAGTATTTCCATATACCATACTAATCTAAATTAGGTCTAAGATTCAGATTTTTTAGAGTCAAGTGTTACAACTTAGACTATGAGGGAGTTCCATAATAACATACTAACTCAATAAGTATAAGATTAGATTGCAGAGTAAAGTCTTCCAACTTATGAAGATGAGGATTTCCATTATGACATTACAAACTAAATAGGTCTAACAATAGATTGAGGAGTAAAGTGTTCCAACTTATGAATATAAGGTATTTCCATTATTCACTTACTAACTAAAATAGGTCTAAGATTCAGAGTATGCAGATAAATTCTTCCAACTTATGAACATGAGGTATTTCCATTACTAACATACAAACTAAATAGGTCTAAGATTCAGATTTACAGAGTCAAGTGTTCCAACTTACGAATATGAGGGATTTCCATTACTAACATACTAACTAAATAGGTCTAAGATTCGGATTTGCAAAGTAATATGAATATGAGGTATTTCCATTACTAACATACAAACTAAATAGGTCTAAGATTCAGATTTTCAAAGTAAAGTGTTCCAACTTATGAATATGAGGTATTTCCATTACTAACATACTAACTAAATAGGTCTAAGATTCAAATTTGTTGAGTAAAGTGTTCCAACTTATGAATATGAGGGGTTTCCATTACTAACATATCAACTGAATAAGTATAAGATTCAGATTTGCAGAGTAAAGTCTTCCAACCTATGAATATGAGGTATTTCCATTACTGACATACAAACTAAATAGGCCTAAGAATCAGATTTGCAGAGTAAAGTGTTCCAACTTATGAATATAAGGTATTTCCATTATTCACTTACTAACTAAATAGGTCTAAGATTCAGATTTGCAGAATAAAGTGTTCCAACTTATGAACATGAGGTATTTCCATTACTAACATACAAATTAAATAGGTTTAAGATTCAGATTTACAGAGTCAAGTGTTCCAACTTACGAATATGAGGGATTTCCATTTCTAACATACTAACTAAATAGTTCTAAGATTCAGATTTGAAAGTAATATGAATAAGAGATATTTCCATTACTAACATACAAACTAAATAGGTCTAAGAATCAGATTTGCAGAGTAAAGTGTTCTAACTGATTAATATGAGGGATTTCCATTACTAACATGCTAACTAAATAGGTCTAAGATTCAGATTTGCAATGTAAAGTGTTCCAACTTACGAATATGAGGTATTTCCATTACTAACATACTAACTAAATAGGTCTAAGATTCAGATTTGTAGAGTAAAGTTGTAGCACCCCGGACTTTTTCATCCTTAATGAGTAGCACCTTCGTAGCTAATTGGCCGTTTTTGTAGTCTAATTAATAAATAAGGAAGAAATCGGAAATTCCGAAACGTCAGAAATGTGCGTTTTCGAAAGACGAACCCAACGCAAGTTGAATCGTCGAAATCCGACGAGCGAGTCAAAAGATATGGTCAAAACAGTCCAGACATACAGAAGACCGATCGCTCGGTCCAGTCAGCGATCGATCGGTCCATAACCGATCGATCGGTATCTATCGCACGGTCAGAAATTTTGAATGGGGAAATTTTCCAGAGAGTGAGTTTTTGACCGGTCGATCGGTCATAAACACCGATCGCTCGGTAGGCAACCGATCGATCGGTCATACCACCGATCGCTCGGTCTTCGCGTTTTTGCAGAAATTTCAGTAAGGGCGTTTTCGTCTTTTGGGTGTTAAACCCTTACCCATAAGGGTTTGCTCGACCCTTTGAGGCCTCACTTGCAACACTTAGGGATATTTGAGAGAGAGGGAGAAGAAACTAGGGTTCCAAAACCCCCTTTCCATTTGAGAGTAAGATCAATGGTTTAAGCACCCCAAGAGCATCCCTAAAAGCTTGGATTTCGAAAATCCAACCTCAAGTTCGTGTGGGACTCCTTCTCCAAGGTAGGGCAGCGTTTTCTACGGCAACTTCAAGGTTGTTTTCCCCACACTAAGCCTTCTTCAAGCAAGGATCTTTCTTCTTGCAAGTTGGAGCTTCAATCAAGGTTTCTACTAAGGATCAAGCCTTGATTCAAGGTTAGTACACTCTACTAACTTTCTTTAGCAATAGTCTAGATTTTCTATTGTGAAATGTGACTCTTGGTAGTATGTTTACTTCCTTATAAAATGTATCATCTCCACTAAATATAAACAAGATAAGAAAAAGGTATGGATGTGTGGATGGGATGTCGATTGAGGCGATTGGATGCCGTATGGATGTTGTGTGATGTGTGAAATGGAAAATGGAAGATGGGCACTTTACAAATAACAAATGTACCTTGATGTCTTGATGAAAAATACGCACTAAATAAGGGAAATGGAAGGACTAAGAAATGTGGCCCACCGGGTGTTTGATAAATGACTAAACAAGGGATAAATGGAATTAATGAAGAAAATGGAAATAGAAATTGTGTAAATGTTCTTAGAAATGATAAATTGCTCAAATGTGCTATATGTTGCCTAAATTTTCATACCACTATGTTAAGGATTGAAATGCCATAGTCATGTGATCCGCCCCTTTTAAGTATGTCATCATGATTACCACCATTGACAAGCACACAAGCACGCATGCATGCATGAAACCGGGTTTTCCAAGATTGTATTTGTATATGATGAATCAAGAACATGACAAGGAGGTTGGTAGCCCAAGGAAGGGTGCTAGCCTCTGGCTCACAAGAGAAATGAATCAAGAACATGACAAGGAGGTTGGTAGCCCAAGGAAGGGTGCTAGCCTCTGGCTCACAAGAGAAATGAATCAAGAACAGGACAAGGAGGTTGGTAGCCCCAGGAAGGGTGCTAGCCTCTGGCTCACAAGTGAAATGAATCAAGAACATGACAAGGAGGTTGGTAGCCCCAGGAAGGGTGCTAGCCTCTGGCTCACAAGAGAAATGGAACAAGAACATGACAAGGAGGTTGGTAGCCCCAGGAAGGGTGCTAGCCTCTGGCTCACAAGAGAAACGGAATAAGAACATGACAAGGAGGTTGGTAGCCCCAGGAAGGGTGCTAGCCTCTGGCTCACAAGTGAAATGCAAGAGAGAACATGACAAGGAGGTTGGTAGCCCAAGGAAGGGTGCTAGCCTCTGGCTCACAAGTATACAAGTCAAGAACAAATCAAGACATGAAATACAAGACAAGACACGACACACATACATGATTTGACCGAGACACGAAAAGGGTTTCCGAGACATGAGTTTTACCGAGGTTTTTGCATTCATACACGCATGTCAAGATATGGCTATGTATCTTATGCTTTCACTATTGCTTTAAATTAATATCTTGTATTGCTCACTGTTGTTATGCTTTCGCTATTGTTATGGTTAGCTAGTAGTTTGTACTCGCTGAGTATTCCATGCTCAGCCGTACTTTTATGTCGGCAGGTACTGTGGATGTCCTCGACCCCGAGCCTTGGGTCGAGGAGGAGTATGTAGAGGAGAGGGAGCCACCTACCCCATGGCAGTCTCAAGAGGATGGGGACTTGGATGTGTGGCCATACCTCGACTACTGTTGAGAGGACAGTGTTAGAAAGTTCCTTTTTGTATTTTGATAGGTGGGCATGTCCACCTTTACTTTGATTGTATTTAGTATATGTTAACTTGGAATACTATATGGAGTAATAGAAGAAAAGAAAAGTTGGCTTATGCTTTCGCACTTATGTTTAATTCCGCGCTCTGATTATCATTGTATTATGTTATGTTTAGCCTCTTGCATTACAGGATGGTTTGACAGGTACACGTAGTCACCTCTAAAGTATCCCTTAACTCCTAGGGGGTATTTTGGGGTGTGACAGAAGTGGTATCAGAGCTCTAGGTATTAGAGTCCCTAAGGTCACTTAGATGATTGAACAAGGTATTAGAATCACCTTAGAGAGTTGTATTCCAAGTATAGACTAACAAGTTAGTCTTAGTCAAAATGGGTTGAACTTCAACCGAACATAGAGTCCTACACTAGGAACACGGATTGTATGTTATGCTATTGTGTTATATACCATATGTGCATTAATTGTGTTGTGCTTATTAAGTATGCTTGATGAATATGTATTGAGCGAATTGCGAAAGTTGTACTAATTGTGTATCCAAGTTAGACTCATGTTGTATTGTCGTTCTCAGGAGAAATCATGAGACGCAATACCCGGGGTCGCGGGTACAACACGAGGGGTAATGGAGGTGATGCTCCATCGGGTGATGATCAACCCGACTTTGCCCAAGCATTCGCATCCATAGCCGAGACCTTGGCTATGTTGGCGGCAAGGCAACCGGCCACTCCGCCTAATGCGGCACTTATACCGGCTCCTCCTAACCGAGCCCAAGCCGGGATAGAAGCTTTCCGGAGGATGAGGCCTCCAACTTTTTGTGGAAGCATTGATCCACTTGTTGCCGAGGGTTGGATTCGGCAACTTGAGAAGATATTCTCGGTTTTGGCACCTACGGAAGTAGAGAGGGTCACATGGGCTGCCTTTATGCTTGAAGGCGAGGCCGACCATTGGTGGAAGTCTGCACTTCGGACCCGAGAGTTGACCCGGCAAGGCCAAGAATGGACATGGGGAGAATTCTTGGACGTTTTCTACAAGAAATACTTTCCGGTTGGGATGAAAGAAAAGAAAGAAATTGAATTTATTACCTTGGAGCAAGGTAATATGTCTGTAGCGGCTTACGAAGCCAAGTTCTCAGAGCTATCTCGATTTGCTCCACACATGATAGCTACCGAGGCTATGAAGGCCCGGAAATTCGAGAGGGGGTTGAAGGCCTACCTCAAGGATCGTGTCTCAATGTTCCGACATGAGACATACTCAGAAGTTGTGGACAAAGCATTGTTGGCCGAGTCTAATTCCGAAGAGTTCTTTAAGAGAAGAGGAATAGAGAAGGGACAGTCTAGTAGTTCAGGGGAGAAGAGAGCTAGGACTATGTCTTATCAGTCCGCAGGGCCGGCTCAGTCACAGAGGATGTACTCGGCACCACAGGCCCCCCGCCCTTTTTCTCCACCGGCTTTTCGCCCGGCTACCTCGTATGCTCCTCGCCCCGCAGTGACTCAGGCTACGGGTTATACTCCTCCCACTTATTCACATGATGTCTGCACCCTTTGTGGAAGGAGGCATCCAGCAGGGGAATGTCGGAAGGCTACAGGAGGCTGTTTTCATTGTGGCGACCAGGGCCACATGATTCGGGATTGTCCCCGACGTCTAATGCCAGCTCAGTCTTCGGGGAGCAGGCCCCCGATTAGGCAGACATCTCAGCCTAGCTCTTCTCAGGCTTCGAGGGCCTCACAGTCTGCCCGGCCTCCTCGCCCAGCCACTCAGGGTAGAGTTTTTGCTCTATCGGAAAGAGACGCACGTGCATCCGACGATGTCGTGCAAGGTACGCGAGAATTTTGATTTTAAGTTGTATAAAATTTTGTGGTTTGTTATGCGATTAGTTATACTGAGGGTTACCTATGTATGATGCTTGTTATTATTTGAAATCTACTTATATTAGTTACTTAATCGCACAGGCGCTTTATTAGTGAACGAATGTCTCGCTCGAGTGTTGATAGACACAGGATCCACTCACTCTTTTGTCTCCCCAAGTTTTGCAAAGGGCTTTTCGACTGAGGCTACTCCGTTGGAACGGGAGTTGACCATTGCAACTCCACTCGGCAAGTCGGTTGATACGGATAAGGTATTCAGGGATAGTGTGGTTCAAGTGGGGGAGAATGAATTGTTAGCCGACCTTATCGTCCTGGGTTTCCAAGATTTAGACTTTGACGTCATTCTTGGTATGGATTGGTTGGCAAGCCATCACGGGCATGTTGCGTGTTTTGAAAAGATGGTGAATTTCAAGCAGGAAGGGGGTAAGCCTTTTCACTTCCGAGGATTAAGAGAGAGGGACATTGCTCGCCTCGCAGCCTTGAGTATAGCACACCCAGAAGCACAAAACTCATCGGCTATTCCAGTTGTGAGTGAGTTCTTAGATGTGTTCCCGGAAGAACTTCCCGGATTACCTCCTGATAGAGAGATTGAATTCGCTATAGAGCTTGCTCCGGGTACCGCTCCGATTTCAAGGGCACCATATAGAATGGCCCCTATAGAGCTTGAAGAATTAAAGAAGCAGATTGAGGAGTTACAACAACTTGGTTTCATCCAACCAAGTGTCTCTCCGTGGGGAGCTCCGGTTCTCTTTGTGAAGAAGAAGGACGGGTCTATGAGGATGTGTATAGACTACCGTCAGTTGAACAAGGTAACTATCAAGAATCGTTATCCCTTGCCAAGGATAGACGACTTGTTTGACCAACTGAAGGGAGCGAGATTCTTCTCCAAAATTGATCTTAGATCGGGGTATCACCAATTAAGGATCAAGGCGGAAGATGTTCAGAAGACGGCTTTCAGGACTCGGTATGGGCATTACGAGTTCCTTGTCATGCCTTTTGGGCTGACGAATGCACCGGCGGCATTCATGGATTTGATGAACCGGGTGTTCCGATCTTACTTGGATCGATGCGTGATTGTATTCATTGATGACATTTTGGTGTATTCCCAGACACGGGAAGATCACGCACGAGACCTCCGCCTCGCTCTGGAGATGTTGAGAGAGCATAGGCTATATGCCAAATTGAGTAAGTGCGAGTTTTGGTTAGAGAAGGTCGCATTTCTTGGACACGTGGTGTCGGCCGAGGGCATTTCTGTAGATCCAGCCAAGGTTGAGGCAGTCATGAGTTGGGAGAGGCCCAAGAGCGTCACGGAGATACGTAGTTTCCTCGGATTGGCAGGCTACTACCGGAGATTTGTGGAGGGATTCTCCAGTCTGGCTGCACCTCTCACCTACTTGACAAGGAAAAATGCAAAGTTCAGTTGGAGTGACCGATGTGAAGTAAGTTTCCAAGAGTTGAAGAAACGCCTCACCACAGCCCCTGTCCTTACTGTGCCATCTGGACCTTTTGGGTATGAGGTGTATAGTGATGCCTCGCACGTCGGACTCGGGTGTGTCCTAATGCAACACAAGAAAGTCATTGCCTATGCATCAAGGCAGTTGAAAGAGCATGAAAAGAACTACCCCACTCACGACTTGGAGCTTGCGGCGGTCGTGTTTGCACTTAAAATTTGGCGACATTATCTGTACGGGGTAGGGTTCTATGTGTACACGGACCACAAGAGCCTCAAGTATCTCTTTTCCCAAAAAGAGTTAAACTTACGACAACGGCGTTGGATTGAGTTCTTAAAGGACTACGAGTGCACTATCCAATATCACCCGGGAAAAGCAAATGTGGTGGCAGATGCTCTGAGTAGGAAACCATCGGGGTTGTTGGCTCACATGTTGGTGCGGGAATGGAGACTGTTAGACGATTTGGCAAATCTAGACATCAGTGTGAACGATTCTGTCCGCGGTCCGGTTTTGGCAAATGTTACAGTTCGGCCGTACCTTATAGACTTGATCCAGGAGTATCAAGCCACAGACACTGACTTGTTGGCTTTCAGGGATAAGGAAGTGGCCAAGGGTAGTACGGACTTCTCTCTCACTAGCCGAGGTGCTATTACATTCAAGGGAAGACTTTGTGTCCCAGCCAATGTAGACCTTCGGAGAGAGATTATGGACGAGGCTCACCGGTCTAAGTATACAGTGCATCCCGGAGGGACAAAGATGTATCGGAACCTCAAGAGTCACTTTTGGTGGCGAAACATGAAGAGGGAGGTTGCGGAGTATGTGGCACGGTGTTTGGTGTGCCAACAGGTGAAAGCGGAGCATTTGAGACCGGCAGGTCTTCTGCAGTCTCTCCCTATTCCCGAGTGGAAATGGGAACATATCTCTATGGACTTTATCGTGGGATTGCCGAAGACGGTTAGGAAGACCGATGCTATATGGGTAGTTGTTGATAGACTCACGAAGTCCGCTCATTTCTTACCGTACCGGACTACATTCAACTCCAATCAGTTAGCGGAGCTATACATCAAGGAAATAGTCCGATTACACGGGGTGCCAGTGAGTATTGTGTCGGATAGAGACCCAAGATTCACATCCAGGTTTTGGAAAAGTTTTCAAGGTGCAATGGGCTCCCGATTAGACTTTAGCACAGCTTTCCACCCACAGACCGACGGGCAAACCGAGAGGGTGAATCAGGTTATTGAAGATATGCTCCGAGCATGTATGCTAGACTTCAAGGGAAGTTGGGAAGATCACCTACCTTTGGTGGAATTCGCTTACAACAATAGTTATCAAGAAAGCATACAAATGGCGCCTTTCGAGGCTTTGTACGGAAGAAGTTGTAGATCCCCGTTGTATTGGGATGAAGTGGGAGAAAGAAAGATCTTGGGCCCCGAGTTAATTGAACAAACCGCGGATAGGGTCAAGCTTATCCGGGAGAGGTTGAAGACCGCACAAGATAGATAGAAAAGCTATGCCGACAACCGAAGGAGGGATCTTGAATTCCGAGTCGGTGATTTTGTGTTTGTAAGGATTTCACCGACCAAAGGTGTTATGCGATTCGGGAAGAGAGGCAAGCTTAGCCCGAGATATGTGGGTCCGTTCGAGATCATTACTCGAGTTGGCGAGGTGGCTTACCGTGTTGCTTTGCCCGCTCACATGGCGGCGGTCCACAACGTGTTTCATATCTCCCAGCTTCGGAAGTACATCCCGGATCCTTCTCACGTCATCGAGCTTGATCCGGTTGAGATTCGAGAGGTTCTCACTTTGGTTGAGAAGCCGGTTCATATTTTGGATCGAAGAGACCAAGTACTTCGCAACAAGACTATTCCGCTAGTTCTCGTGCAATGGCAACATCACGCTCCGGAAGAGGCTACATGGGAACGTGAGGCCGAAGTCAAGGCGAAGCACCCCGAGTTGTTTGAATGATTTTATGTATGACTTGTAATTTTATTTCAAATTGTTATGCTAAGTTGTTTAAATTGTAAAGCACGCATTGTCCAAATTTCGAGGACGAAATTTTTGTAAGGGGGGGAGAATGTAGCACCCCGGACTTTTTCATCCTTAATGAGTAGCACCTTCGTAGCTAATTGGCCGTTTTTGTAGTCTAATTAATAAATAAGGAAGAAATCGGAAATTCCGAAACGTCAGAAATGTGCGTTTTCGAAAGACGAACCCAACGCAAGTTGAATCGTCGAAATCCGACGAGCGAGTCAAAAGATATGGTCAAAACAGTCCAGACATACAGAAGACCGATCGCTCGGTCCAGTCAGCGATCGATCGGTCCATAACCGATCGATCGGTATCTATCGCACGGTCAGAAATTTTGTATGGGGAAATTTTCCAGAGAGTGAGTTTTTGACCGGTCGATCGGTCATAAACACCGATCGCTCGGTAGGCAACCGATCGATCGGTCATAACCACCGATCGCTCGGTCTTCGCGTTTTTGCAGAAATTTCAGTAAGGGCGTTTTCGTCTTTTGGGTGTTAAACCCTTACCCATAAGGGTTTGCTCGACCCTTTGAGGCCTCACTTGCAACACTTAGGGATATTTGAGAGAGAGGGAGAAGAAACTAGGGTTCCAAAACCCCCTTTCCATTTGAGAGTAAGATCAATGGTTTAAGCACCCCAAGAGCATCCCTAAAAGCTTGGATTTCGAAAATCCAACCTCAAGTTCGTGTGGGACTCCTTCTCCAAGGTAGGGCAGCGTTTTCTACGGCAACTTCAAGGTTGTTTTCCCCACACTAAGCCTTCTTCAAGCAAGGATCTTTCTTCTTGCAAGTTGGAGCTTCAATCAAGGTTTCTACTAAGGATCAAGCCTTGATTCAAGGTTAGTACACTCTACTAACTTTCTTTAGCAATAGTCTAGATTTTCTATTGTGAAATGTGACTCTTGGTAGTATGTTTACTTCCTTATAAAATGTATCATCTCCACTAAATATAAACAAGATAAGAAAAAGGTATGGATGTGTGGATGGGATGTCGATTGAGGCGATTGGATGCCGTATGGATGTTGTGTGATGTGTGAAATGGAAAATGGAAGATGGGCACTTTACAAATAACAAATGTACCTTGATGTCTTGATGAAAAATACGCACTAAATAAGGGAAATGGAAGGACTAAGAAATGTGGCCCACCGGGTGTTTGATAAAATGACTAAACAAGGGATAAATGGAATTAATGAAGAAAATGGAAATAGAAATTGTGTAAATGTTCTTAGAAATGATAAATTGCTCAAATGTGCTATATGTTGCCTAAATTTTCATACCACTATGTTAAGGATTGAAATGCCATAGTCATGTGATCCGCCCCTTTTAAGTATGTCATCATGATTACCACCATTGACAAGCACACAAGCACGCATGCATGCATGAAACCGGGTTTTCCAAGATTGTATTTGTATATGATGAATCAAGAACATGACAAGGAGGTTGGTAGCCCAAGGAAGGGTGCTAGCCTCTGGCTCACAAGAGAAATGAATCAAGAACATGACAAGGAGGTTGGTAGCCCAAGGAAGGGTGCTAGCCTCTGGCTCACAAGAGAAATGAATCAAGAACAGGACAAGGAGGTTGGTAGCCCCAGGAAGGGTGCTAGCCTCTGGCTCACAAGTGAAATGAATCAAGAACATGACAAGGAGGTTGGTAGCCCCAGGAAGGGTGCTAGCCTCTGGCTCACAAGAGAAATGGAACAAGAACATGACAAGGAGGTTGGTAGCCCCAGGAAGGGTGCTAGCCTCTGGCTCACAAGAGAAACGGAATAAGAACATGACAAGGAGGTTGGTAGCCCCAGGAAGGGTGCTAGCCTCTGGCTCACAAGTGAAATGCAAGAGAGAACATGACAAGGAGGTTGGTAGCCCAAGGAAGGGTGCTAGCCTCTGGCTCACAAGTATACAAGTCAAGAACAAATCAAGACATGAAATACAAGACAAGACACGACACACATACATGATTTGACCGAGACACGAAAAGGGTTTCCGAGACATGAGTTTTACCGAGGTTTTTGCATTCATACACGCATGTCAAGATATGGCTATGTATCTTATGCTTTCACTATTGCTTTAAATTAATATCTTGTATTGCTCACTGTTGTTATGCTTTCGCTATTGTTATGGTTAGCTAGTAGTTTGTACTCGCTGAGTATTCCATGCTCAGCCGTACTTTTATGTCGGCAGGTACTGTGGATGTCCTCGACCCCGAGCCTTGGGTCGAGGAGGAGTATGTAGAGGAGAGGGAGCCACCTACCCCATGGCAGTCTCAAGAGGATGGGGACTTGGATGTGTGGCCATACCTCGACTACTGTTGAGAGGACAGTGTTAGAAAGTTCCTTTTTGTATTTTGATAGGTGGGCATGTCCACCTTTACTTTGATTGTATTTAGTATATGTTAACTTGGAATACTATATGGAGTAATAGAAGAAAAGAAAAAGTTGGCTTATGCTTTCGCACTTATGTTTAATTCCGCGCTCTGATTATCATTGTATTATGTTATGTTTAGCCTCTTGCATTACAGGATTGTTTGACAGGTACACGTAGTCACCTCTAAAGTATCCCTTAACTCCTAGGGGGTATTTTGGGGTGTGACAAAAGTGTTCCAACTTATGAATATGAGAGATTTCCATTACTAACATAGTAACTAAATACGTCAACGATTCAGATTTGCAGAGTAAAGTGTTCCAACTTATGAATATGAGGTATTTCCATTACTGACATACAAACTAAATAGGTCTAGGAATCAGATTTGCAGAGTAAAGTGTTCCAACTTATGAATATAAGATATTTCCAATTTTCGCTCACTAACTAAATAGGTCTAAGATTCAGATTTGCAGAGTAAAGTCTTCCAACTTATGAACATGAGGTATTTCCATTACTAACATACAAACTAAATAGGTCTAAGATTCAGATTTACAGAGTCAAGTGTTCCAACTTACGAATATGAGGGATTTCCATTACTAACATACTAACTACATAGGTCTAAGATTCAGATTTGCAAAGTAATATAAATATGAGGTATTTCCATTACTAACATACAAACTAAATAGGTCGAAGAATCAGATTTGCAGAGTAAAGTGTTCTAACTGATGAATATGAGGGATTTCCATTGCTAACATGCTAACTAAATAGGTCTAAGATTCAGATTTGCAAAGTAAAGTGTTCCAACTTATGAATATGAGGTATTTCCATTACTAACATACTAACTAAATAGGTCTAAGATTCAAATTGGTAGAGTAAAGTGTTCCAACTTATGAATATGAGGGATTTCCATTACTAACATACTAACTGAATAAGTCTAAGAATCAGATTTGCAGAGTAAAGTCTTCCAACTTATTAATATGAGGTATTTCCATTACTGACATACAAACTAAATAGGTCTAAGAATCAGATTTGCAGAGTAAAGTGTTCCAACTTATGAATATAAGATATTTCCAATTTTCACTCACTAACTAAATAGGTCTAAGATTCAGATTTGCAGAGTGAAGTCTTCCAACTTATGAACATGAGGTATTTCCCTTACTAACATACAAACTAAATAGGTCTAAGATTCAGATTTACAGAGTCAAGTGTTCCAACTTACGAATATGAGGGATTTCTATTACTAACATACTAACTAAATAGGTCTAAGATTCAGATTTGCAAAGTAATATGAATATGAGGTATTTCCATTACTAACATACAAACTAAATAGGTCGAAGAATCAGATTTGCAGAGTAAAGTGTTCTAACTGATGAATATGAGGGATTTCCATTGCTAACATGCTAACTAAATAGGTCTAAGATTCAGATTTGCAAAGTAAAGTGTTCCAACTTATGAATATTAGGTATTTCCATTACTAACATACTAACTAAATAGGTCTAAGATTCAAATTGGTAGAGTAAAGTGTTCCAACTTATGAATATGAGGGATTTCCATTACTAACATACTAACTGAATAAGTCTAAGATTCAGATTTGCAGAGTAAAGTCTTCCAACTTATTAATATTAGGTATTTCCATTACTGACATACAAACTAAATAGGTTTAAGAATCAGATTTGCAGAGTAAAGTGTTCCAACTTATGAATATAAGATATTTCTAATTTTCACTCACTAACTAAATAGGTCTAAGATTCAGATTTGCAGAGTAAAGTCTTCCAACTTATGAACATGAGGTATTTCCATTACTAACATACAAACTAAATAGGTCTAAGATTCAGATTTACAGAGTCAAGTGTTCCAACTTACGAATATGAGGGATTTCCATTACTAACATACTAACTAAATAGGTCTAAGATTCAGATTTGCAAAGTAATATGAATATGAGGTATTTCCATTACTAACATACAAACTAAATAGGTCTAACAATCAGATTTGTAGTGTAAAGTGTTCTAACTGATTAATATGAGGGATTTCCATTACTAACATGCTAACTAAATAGGTCTAACAATCCGATTTGCAAAGTAAAGTGTTCCAACTTATGAATATGAGGTATTTCCATTATTAACAATCAAACTAAATAGGTCTAAGATTCAGATTTACAGAGTCAAGTGTTCCAACTTACGAATATGAGGGATTTCCATTACTAACATACTAACTAAATAGGTCTAAGATTCAGATTTGCAAAGTAATATGAATATGAGGTATTTCCATTACTAACATACAAACTAAATAGGTCTAACAATCAGATTTGTAGTGTAAAGTGTTCTAACTGATTAAAATGAGGGATTTCCATTACTAACATGCTAACTAAATAGGTCTAACATTCCGATTTTCAAAGTAAAGTGTTCCAACTTATGAATATGAGGTATTTCCATTATTAACAATCAAACTAAATAGGTCTAAGATTCAGATTTACAGAGTCAAGTGTTCCAACTTACGAATATGAGGGATTTCCATTACTAACATACTAACTAAATAGGTCTAAGATTCAGATTTGCAAAGTAAAGTGTTCCAACTTATGAATATGAGGTATTTCCATTACTAACATACTAACTAAATAGGTCTAAGATTCAGATTTGTAGAGTAAAGTGTTCCAATTTATTATTATGAGGGATTTCCATTACTAACATACTAACTAAATAAGTCTAAGATTCAGATTTGTAGAGTAATGTGTTCCAACTTATTAATAAGAGGTATTTCCATCACTGACATACAAACTAAATAGGTCTAAGAATCAGATTTGCAGAGTAAAGTGTTCCAACTTATGAATATAAGGAATTTCCATTTCCATTATTAATTTACTTACTAATGAAATTTATCCAGATCAATGATCTCTAAGACCTAGAGGGGGGGTGAATAGGTCTATCTAATAATTTCTAACCAATTTTAATTTTTCAATTAATATGTTTAAAAATCAATGATTAACTCAATCAGACAATCCACACAAATCAAACACAGAAGATTTTTACGTGGAAAACCCTAACGGGAAAAAACCACGGGACCTTGTCCAGCAATAAACTTCACTATGAAAATATATCAAGTACAAGATAAGACCTTACCAAAACAGAAACTATGTTCCTAGGTATAGACTCTTACTCTTGATTTCCACGAACCAGCAGGTTCGATCTCCGCCTTAGCAGCTTCGGTTCCTGTCACGCCCCAAAATACCCCCTAGGAGTTTAGGGATACTTTAGGTGGACTAAACAAACCTGCCAAACCATCCTGTAATGAACAAGATAAATAAGGAAATAAACAATGATAATCAGAGCGCGGAAGCTAAACATAATTTGCGGAAGCGAAAACTAAAATTTTTCTTTTCTTTATAATGATCCAAACTGTAGTATTCCAAGTTAACATAAATACAAAACACGTCTAAGTCTAAGGTGGACAGACCCACCTAACAAAATACAAAAGACAAAATACAACTTTGTCTCGCTCAATAGTCATCCCCGTGGGGCCAATGGTCTAAGTCTCTCGCCTCCGCCTGAGGCTCGACTACTAGATCCTCATAAGGTTCCTCCTCGCCATAGTCCTCCTCTATCCAAGGACCCGGATCACAAATGTCGAGAGGGACTCGGGTACCTGCCGACATGAAAGTACGGCTGAGCATGGAATACTCAGCGAGTACAAACCCCTAACTAACAATGGTAATAACGAACAACATCATATACAAGTAATGGAAGGAGTATAGTTCATAATCATTTCTAGCGACCACATACATAAACATTTTATCAAGTCATAATTATTATGAAACTAAAACATGTCTATGCATCATACAATTTCTCTTTGAGTTGTCCTTTTTATATCTCTTATGAGCCAGAGGTTAGCACCCGCATATCCCTGGGCTACCAACCTCCTTGACAGTACAATACCTTTCTTATGAGCCAGGGGTTAGCACCCGCATGATCCCTGGGCTACCAACCCCCTTGACAGTACAATACACTTCTTATGAGCCAGAGGCTAGCACCCGCATATCCCTGGGCTACCAGCCTCCTTGACAGTACGATACCTTACTTATGAGCCAGAGGTTAGCACCCGCACATCCCTGGGCTACTAACCTCCTTGATAGTTCCATATCTTTCTTATGAGCCAGGAGTCAGCACCCGCACAATCCTGGGCTACCAACCCCCTTGACAATTCCATTACTTTTCTTCTGAGCCAGAGGTTAGCACCCGCATATCTCTGGGCTACCAACCTCCTTGACAGTACAATATATTTCTTATGAGCAAGGGGTTAGCACCCGCACATCTCTGGGCTACCAACCCCCTTGACAATACAACACCTTTCTTATGAGCCAGAGGTTAGCACCCGCATATCTCTGGGCTACCAACCTCCTTGACAGTACAATATATTTCTTATGAGCAAGGGGTTAGCACCCGCACATCCCTGGGCTACCAACCCCCTTGACAATACAACACCTTTCTTATGAGCCAGAGGTTAGCACCCGCATAATCCTGGGCTACCAACCTCCTTGACAATACCGTTACTTTTCTTATGAGCCAGAGGCTAGCACCCTTAACCGGGGCTACCAACCTCCTTGACAATATCCTCCATCTACATAAGTGCTCGTGCATAGCAATCGTGAAATTATGATGACATATAGCATTTTAACAATTTCCAACTCACATGAGAATTTAAGGAGCGAAATAACACATGCATACAACTTGCCAAATGGGGAACAGTTATGTGACTCATGCTTTCAAATCTTAGTTTATTCATGCATTCTATCAAACATGTGGTATTCCACCTTTTTACCTTTAGTTATTTCATATTTTCTCATTCGAACATTTCATCAAACACTTGGGGTGTGTTCATTATGCGTAATATGCCCTTCCACCATTTTTTTCCCATCATTCAACACATCACAACATGGCATCCAATTGCCTCCACTCCTCATCCATTTATACATTCCACCATTTGTTTGTATTATCTTGTTTTTGTTTGTTTTTGTTTTAGGGATTTAGCACATACCAACACAAGAGAGCAATGGGAAAGATCTAACACATATTTACTTAGAAAAGATCCTAGGTTATTACCAAAGTAACTAGGAAGAGTGTACTAACCTTGAAAAGGGAAAGAAAAATCCTTGAGGATGATGTAGAAACGCTGCCCTAGCTTGGAAGAGGTACTCCACACGAGCTTGAGGTTGGATTTGGAGAATCCAAGCCTTTAGAATGGTTCTAGGGTTCTAAAACCCTTGATTCTCTCAAGTGGAAAACCCTAGATGTAAATCCCCCTTCTCTTCTCTTCTTCTCTCTCAAAAACCTTCTAAGTGAGGTGAATGAAGCCCTAAAGGCTCGGGCAAGCCCTTATGGGTAAGGGTTAACACCCAAAAGACGAAAACGCCCTTACTAAAAATTCTGCAAAACTCGATAGATCGAGCGATCGGTGCTTATGACCGATCGATCGGTTGCCTACCGAGCGATCGGTGTTATTGACCGATCGAGCGGTCAAAAACTCGCTCTCTGGAAAATTTCCCCATACAAAATTTCTGACCGTGCGACAGCTACCGATCGATCGGTTATGGACCGATCGATCGCTGACTGGACCGAGCGATCGGTGCTCTGTATGTCTGGACTGTTTTGACCATATCTTTTGACTCGCTCGTCGGATTTCGATGATTCAACTTGCGTTGGATCCGTCTTTCGAAAACGAACATTTCTGACGTTTCGGAATTTCCGATTTCTCCCTTATTTATTAATTAGACTACAAAAACGGCCAATTAGCTACGAAGGTGCTATTCATTAAGGATGAAAAAGTCCGGGGTGCTACATTCTCCCCCCCTTACAAAAATTTCGTCCCCGAAATTTGGACGATACATACATGCGTAAAAACTATAACAAAATACAAGGGAATGTCAAGGCCTTAAACAAATAAATGGGGGTACTTTTCTCGTACTTCGGCTTCTCGTTCCCAAGTAGCTTCCTCCCTTGAATGGTGTTGCCATCTTACCAAGACCAAGGGAATGGTCTTGTTGCGCAAGACTTGATCTCGCCTATCCAGGATCTGCACCGGTTGTTCAACTAGGGTGAGGTCCTCTCGGATCTCTATCGGATCAAGCTCGATGACATGAGAAGGATCCAGGATATACTTCCGAAGCATGGAGATGTGAAATACGTTGTGGATCGCCGCCATGTGAGCGGGCAAGGCAACTCGGTAAGCTACCTCACCAACTCGAGTAATGATCTCGAATGGACCCACATATCTCGGGCTAAGCTTGCCTCTTTTCCCGAATCTCATAACCCCCTTGGTTGGTGAAATCTTGACAAAAACGAAGTCACCAACTCGATATTCAAGATCCCTCCTTCGGTTGTCGGCATAGCTTTTCTGTCGGTCTTGTGCGGTCTTCAACCTTTCCCGGATGAGCTTGACTCTATCCGCAGTTTGTTCAATCAACTCGGGGCCCAAAATTTTTCTTTCTCCCACTTCATCCCAATACAACGGAGATCTACAACTCCTTCCGTACAAAGCCTCAAAGGGTGCCATCTGTATGCTTGCCTGGTAACTATTGTTGTAGGCGAATTCCACCAAAGGTAGGTGATCCTCCCAACTTCCCTTGAAGTCTAGCATACATGCACGGAGCATGTCTTCAATAATCTGATTCACTCGCTCGGTTTGCCCATCCGTCTGTGGATGGAAGGCCGTGCTAAAGTTTAGTCTGGAACCCATGGCATCCTGAAAGCTTCTCCAAAACCTGGATGTGAACCTTGGATCCCGGTCTGAGACAATGCTCACTGGCACTCCGTGCAATCGGACTATCTCTTTGATGTACAAGGCAGCTAACTGATTTGAGTTGAATGTAGTCCGATACGGTAAGAAATGGGCGGACTTCGTGAGTCTGTCAACCACAACCCATATCGCATCAGTCTTTTTAACTGTCTTTGGCAACCCCACGATGAAGTCCATAGAGATATGTTCCCATTTCCACTCGGGAATAGGGAGAGACTGCAACAGACCCGCCGGTCTCCTGTGCTCGGCCTTGACTTGTTGGCACACCAAGCATCGGGACACGTACCCCGCTATTTCTCGCTTCATGTTCCGCCACCAAAAGTGCTTCTTCAAGTCCCTATACATCTTGGTACCCCCGGGGTGAACGGTGTACTTGGACCAGTGAGCCTCGTACAAGATTTCTCGCTTAAGCTTCTCATCGGCTGGGACACATACTCTTCCCTCGAAAGTGATAATTCCATCATCCCTCACCGCAAAATCCTTGCTGCCACTTTTAACTGACTGGTCTCGGTAAGACAGTAGCTCGGCATCCATTCCCTGCAACTCCCTGGTCATGCTTAGGATATATGGCCTAACTGTGATGTTAGCCATTACTGGCCCAAAAGTAGGGAGACTAAAACTGATGTCGAGGTTGGATGCATCTTCTAACAACCTCCATTCCCTCAGCATCATGTGCGCCAAAAGTCCAGTGGGCTTCCGGCTAAGAGCATCGGCGACAACGTTCGCCTTGCCCGGATGATATTGAATGGAACATTCGTAGTCTTTCAAAAACTCTACCCATCTCCTCTGCCTTAAATTCAATTCCTTTTGAGAGAACAGGTACTTCAAGCTTTTATGGTCCGTAAATACGTCGAACTGTTCCCCATAGAGATAATGTGGCCAAATCTTCAAGGCAAACACAACCGCGGCGAGCTCTAAATCGTGAGTGGGATAATTCTTCTCATGCTCTTTCAATTGCCTGGAGGCGTAAGCAATGACTTTGCCGTGCTGCATAAGTACACATCCCAACCCCACGTGCGAGGCATCACTATAAACCACAAAACCACCACTCCCGGATGGCACACTAAGGACGGGGGCCGTGGTGAGGCGTTTCTTCAACTCTTGGAAGCTCGCTTCGCATCTGTCACTCCAACTAAACTTAGCATTCTTTCTCGTCAGGTAAGTGAGAGGCGTAGCCAAACTGGAGAATCCCTCCACGAATCTCCGATAATAGCCTGCCAACCCAAGAAAACTACGTATCTCCGTGACGCTCTTGGGTCTCTCCCATATCATAACTGCCTCTATCTTTGCCGGGTCAACAGAAATACCCTCGGCCGACACTACGTGGCCTAGGAATGCCACCTTCTCCAACCAAAATTCACACTTGCTTAACTTAGCGTATAGCCTATGCTCTCTCAATATCTCCAGAGCAAGACGAAGGTCTCGTGCGTGATCTTCCCGTGTCTGGGAATACACCAAAATGTCATCTATGAACACAATCACACATCGATCTAAGTACGATCGGAACACCCGGTTCATCAAATCCATGAACGCCGCCGGTGCATTCGTCAGCCCAAAAGGCATCACAAGGAACTCGTAGTGCCCATACCGAGTCCTGAAAGCCGACTTCGGAACATCTGCCGCCTTGATCTTCAACTGATGATACCCCGATCTAAGATCAATCTTGGAGAAAAATCTCGCTCCCTTCAGTTGGTCAAACAAGTCATCTATCCGAGGCAAAGGATAACGATTCTTAATAGTTATCTTGTTCAACTGCCGGTAATCTATGCACATTCTCATTGACCCGTCTTTCTTTTTCACAAAGAGGACCGGAGCTCCCCATGGTGACACGCTTGGTTGGATGAAACCAAGTTGTTGTAACTCCTCAATTTGCTTCTTTAATTCCTCAAGCTCTATTGGGGCCATTCTATATGGTGCCCTTGAAATCGGAGAGGTGCCTGAAGTAAGCTCTATAGCGAACTCAATCTCCCGATCCGGAGGTAATCCGGGAAGTTCCTCCGGAAACACATCCAAGAACTCACTCACGACCGGAATGACCGAGGAGTTTTGTGCTTCTGGGTTTGCTAAGCTCAAAGCTGCGAGGCGAGCAATGTCTCTTTCCCTCAACCCTCGAAAGTGAAATGGCTTAACTCCCATCGGCTCAAAGTTCACCATCTTCTCGAAACATGCCACATGTCCGTGGTGAGCCGATAGCCAATCCATACCAAGTATGACATCGAAATCTAAGTCTTGGAAGTCCAGGATGATGAGGTCGGCTAACAACTCATTCTGTCCCACTTGGACTACACAGTCCCTATATATACGGTCCGTGTCCACTGACTTGCCGAGCGGTGTGGAGATGGTTAATTCATGCTTCAACTGACTGGACTTGGTTGGAAATCCTTTCGCAAAGCTAGGCGATACAAAGGAATGAGTGGATCCTGTGTCGATCAACACTCGAGCTAAGCATTCATTCACTAATAACGCGCCTGTGTGATTAATTAAATTCACGTTAATAGATTTCACACAATAACACATAAGTATAGGTAGCATGTCATACATATAAGCAATCACATTACATAATAACAGCCAATTACAACTCGAAACTTTAGCATGATAGCGTACCTTGCACGACATCGTCAGATGCACGTGCATCCCGTTCCGACAAGGCAAAAACTTGACCCTGGTTTGCCCTACGAGGTGGTGGAGTGGATAACGTGGGTCGTGAAGGCCTAGACGCAGAAGCCTGTGAGGATCCCGACTGGGAATCCTGACGAACTGGGGGCCTACTCCCTTGGGGTTGGATAGGCTGCAGCTGCCTGCGTGGGCAATCCCTGACCATGTGGTTCACATCTCCACAGTGAAAGCACCCACCGGAAATCCTCCGACATTCACCAATCCGGTGACTCCGACCACAATAGGAGCACTCCTCAAATGCCGATGAGGATGAAGGTGGAACATATCGGGTGGCCTGTGAAAGTGTGGGACGAGGTACCGGTGTAGTGGTAGGCCGAGATACCTGTGATGTCAAGGGAGGCCTCTGTGACCGTATTGGCTTGGATGCCTGGTATGGGGCTGCCCTAGCCCTCTTCTCTGCTGACCCCGAACTACTCGATTGGCCTCGAGCCACATCCCTTCTCTTGAAGAATTCTTCCGAATTCTTCTCGGCAAGCTTCGCCTTGCTCACAACCTCTCCCCAGGTAGCCACCTGGAACATCGAGACCCTGTCTCTAATGGAGGGTTTCAATCCCCGCTCAAATTTCCTGACTCGCATATGCTCCGATGCAATTAGGTGAGGTGCGAATCTCGACAACTCCACGAAGGTAGCCTCATAATCGGCCACACTCAACTCTCCTTGTTCAAGAGTCATGAATTCAATCTCCTTCTGTTCTTTGACAGCTGCTGGAAAATACTGCTTATAGAAGACATCCAAAAATTCCGGCCATGTCCACGGCTCCCCCGCCCTGGTGGACTCCCTCTGTCTCTGTGCGGCTCTCCACCAATGCTCGGCCGCACCTTCCATCACGAAGGTGGCCCAGTCCACTCTCTGTTCATCCGTGCAGTGGAGCGCTCTAAAAATCTTTTCCAATTGCATCACCCATGCCTCGGCGACCATGGGGTCAGTAGTACCGAAGAAGGTAGGAGGACGCAATCTCCTAAATGCCTCCAATCCTGAAGCATGGTGTGCCGGAGGTGGCGGAGGCGTAGAAGGAGTAACGGCAACCGGCCTTGCTGCTAACATAGCCAAGGTCTCGGCTATAGATGCAAAAGCTTGGGCAAAATCGGGTTGTTCGTCACCGGAAGGGGCATCACTTCCACTTCCCCTCGTATTGTATCCGCGACCCCAAGCACCGCGTCTCATGATGTGATCCTGAGAACGACAGTACCACATGAGTCTAACTTGGATACGCATTTAATACAATTTCGCAATTCACTTAATACATATTCATCAGACATATTAATAAGCACAATACAATTTAAGCACACATGGTATACAACATCATATCATAACATACATGTCGTGTTCCTAGCGTAGGATTCTAAGTTTGGTTGAAGTTCAACCTATTTTGACTAAGACTAACTTGTTAGTCTATACTGGAATACAACTCTTTCCTACACCTAATGCCTTGTTCAATTATGGTATCTAGAACTAAGCGACCCTAGGGACTCTAATGCCTAGAGCTCTGATACCACCTCTGTCACGCCCCAAAATACCCCCTAGGAGTTTAGGGATACTTTAGGTGGACTAAACAAACCTGCCAAACCATCCTGTAATGAACAAGATAAATAAGGAAATAAACAATGATAATCAGAGCGCGGAAGCTAAACATAATTTGCGGAAGCGAAAACTAAAATTTTTCTTTTCTTTATAATGATCCAAACTGTAGTATTCCAAGTTAACATAATACAAAACACGTCTAAGTCTAAGGTGGACAGACCCACCTAACAAAATACAAAAGACAAAATACAACTTTGTCTCGCTCAATAGTCATCCCCGTGGGGTCAATGGTCTAAGTCTCTCGCCTCCGCCTGAGGCTCGACTACTAGATCCTCATAAGGTTCCTCCTCGCCATAGTCCTCCTCTATCCAAGGACCCGGATCACAAATGTCGAGAGGGACTCGGGTACCTGCCGACATGAAAGTACGGCTGAGCATGGAATACTCAGCGAGTACAAACCCCTAACTAACAATGGTAATAACGAACAACATCATATACAAGTAATGGAAGGAGTATAGTTCATAATCATTTCTAGCGACCACATACATAAACATTTATCAAGTCATAATTATTATGAAACTAAAACATGTCTATGCATCATACAATTTCTCTTTGAGTTGTCCTTTTTATATCTCTTATGAGCCAGAGGTTAGCACCCGCATATCCCTGGGCTACCAACCTCCTTGACAGTACAATACCTTTCTTATGAGCCAGGGGTTAGCACCCGCATGATCCCTGGGCTACCAACCCCCTTGACAGTACAATACACTTCTTATGAGCCAGAGGCTAGCACCCGCATATCCCTGGGCTACCAGCCTCCTTGACAGTACGATACCTTACTTATGAGCCAGAGGTTAGCACCCGCACATCCCTGGGCTACTAACCTCCTTGATAGTTCCATATCTTTCTTATGAGCCAGGAGTCAGCACCCGCACAATCCTGGGCTACCAACCCCCTTGACAATTCCATTACTTTTCTTCTGAGCCAGAGGTTAGCACCCGCATATCTCTGGCTACCAACCTCCTTGACAGTACAATATATTTCTTATGAGCAAGGGGTTAGCACCCGCACATCTCTGGGCTACCAACCCCCTTGACAATACAACACCTTTCTTATGAGCCAGAGGTTAGCACCCGCATATCTCTGGGCTACCAACCTCCTTGACAGTACAATATATTTCTTATGAGCAAGGGGTTAGCACCCGCACATCCCTGGGCTACCAACCCCCTTGACAATACAACACCTTTCTTATGAGCCAGAGGTTAGCACCCGCATAATCCTGGGCTACCAACCTCCTTGACAATACCGTTACTTTTCTTATGAGCCAGAGGCTAGCACCCTTAACCGGGGCTACCAATGTCACGCCCCAAAATACCCCCTAGGAGTTAAGGGATACTTTAGAGGTGACTACGTGTACCTGTCAAACCATCCTGTAATGCAAGAGGCTAAACATAATATAATACAATGATAATCAGAGCCGCGTAGACCCGTATCACATAAGGGCGAAAAAGCATAAGCCAAATTGTTACTTTTGGGTCTATTACAAGCACAAATAAGGTAGTAGTTAGCAAAGTTAACATAAATACACTCAAGTCCAGGTGGAACGTGCCCACTCTCTCAAATACAAAGGAACCTAACACGGTCCTGCTCAACAGTAGTCGAGGTATGGCCACACATCAAGTCCCCATCTTTGAGACGCCATGGGAAGTGGCTCCTTCCTGACAGGACTCCTCCCTCGACCAGGCTCGGCGCGTCGAGGACAATCCAGTACCGACGACATAAAAGTACGGTGAGCAGGGAATACTCAGCGAGTAAAAACTATAGCGAACCATACACAATAGCGAAAGCATAACAACAGTGCGCAAGAAGATATAATTTAAAGCAAAAGTGAAAGCATAAGATACATAGCATAAGTCGTTGACATGGTGTGTGAATGACAAAACCCTCGGTAAAACTCATATAGGTGTGTCGGTCTTGTCTTGATTCATGTCTATTTGTTCTTGATTGATACTTGTGCGCCAGAGGCTAGCACTTCCTTGGGTTACAACTCCTTGTTCTGTTTTGTTAGTTTCCGCTTGTGAGCAGAGGGCTAGCACCCTCCTTGGGCTACCAACTCGCTTGTCAGTCTTGTTCCGTTTCTTGTGAGCCAAGAGGCTACAACCCGTATGGGGCTACCACCTTCCTGGTCAGTTCTTGTTCCGTTCTTGTGAGCAGAGGGCATTAGCACTTCCTTGGGCTACCAACCCTTGTCAGTTCTATCTGCATTTTACTTGTGAGCCAGAGGCTAGCACCCTTCCTGGGGTACAAACCTCTTCAGGTCGGGTTCAGCTATACAAAATACAATCTTGGAAAAACACGGTTTCATGCATGCATGCGGCTGTGGCTTGTCAATAGTGGTAATCAGGCTGACCATACTTGACTGGGGGATCACAATGACTATGGCATTTCATACTTACACATAGTGTTATAAAATTTAGGCAAATTAGGCACATGGAGCATTTATCACCCTAAGAAAACTACACAATTCTATTTCCATTTCTATTAAGGCATTAATCCTTGTTAGTCATTTATCAAAACACATAGCATGCAAGTTCTTTAATGGTTCCTCGTCTTCTGTTAGTCCTACTTTCATCCAAAAAATCAAGGTATGTTCATTATGGAAAAGTACACATCCAACATTCCATCCACACATCACCAACATAACAGCTCGGATCAGATCGCCACATCAACCCCACACATATCCATACCTTTTTCTATTTAGTAGGTTCATTGGAGATGAACCTTTTATATGGGAGGCAAACAAATAAGAATGAAATCCATTCAATAGGAAAAAACCTCGATGGATTGCTAGGTAAGTTAGGAGGGTGTAACTTGAATCGAAGATGATCTGGGTGTAGACCTTGATTTTTAAACTCCAATGGAAGAAGAAAGTCTTACTAAAACTATACTTGCTTGGGTAGGAACCCCTCTTGAAAAATACCGTTAGAGAGTGCTGCCTAGCTTGAGAAGGGAAAACCCACACGAGCTGGAAAGTTGAAATCTGAAGACAAGTGCTTGGGGACGATCTAGGGTCTTCACCCTTTGATTATCATCCAAGGAAAAACCCTAGTTGCAAACCCCTTCTCCTCTTCTCTATCTCTCAAATCCTTTAGTGTTGGTGGAAGGAAGCACTAACGGGATCGGGAAAGACTTAAGGAGAAGGGTTAACCGCCCAAAAGACGATTTAAAGCATTTTAACTGAAATTTTCTGCCAAAAATCGCGAAGAACAGATAAAAGGACTGCGATCGGTAGTTAGAACGATCGAATCGGTTGCTACCGAGCGATCGGTGTGTTGGTATGATCCGGAAGCGAGTAAAATAGGAAGGGAGCACGCAAAACGGTCAAAGAACTCACTCTCCTGAAAATTTCCCCAGTACAAAAAATTTGACCAGCGCGGATAGCTCAGATAAGATCGATCGGTTTTTATGGAACAGGACTCGAATCGCTGATGGAAACGAGCGATCGGTGCTCTACGATTGGAACATGTTTTGACATAACCTTTGACTGCTCTGGATTGCGACGCTTCAACTTGCGTTGGGTGCGTTTTTTTCCCCCCCCCCCCGGAAAAACGCACATTTCGGACATTCGGAGATTTCCGATTTCTTCCTTATTTATTATTAGACTATAAGAAACGGACAATTAGCATCGAAGTGGATTCATTAAGGATTTGAAAAAGCAGGGCAGTGCTACCATTCGCCCCCCCTTACAAAACATGTCAGTCATCACCAGTGGAACCAGTCTACAATGTGTGAACATTTGCTGTAATTCCAAAACTCTGTGGCCTGCACTGTGCGTACATCAGAGTCGGAGAAGAAACAAATTCCAAGTAATACGCCAAATCAGTGAACAACTCGGGGTACTTCGCCTGACTGTCGTGCTCTCATCCCCTGGTACGCCTCTTCGCGAGCGTGAGTGTTGCCATGCACAGACTAGCGGAAGAGTCTTGTTGCGAAGTACTTGGTCTCTTCGTCCAAATATGAACCGGCTTTCTCACCAAGTGAGATCCTCTCGAATCTCAACCGGATCAAGCTCGATGACAGTGAGAAGTCGGTAATTTACTTCCGAAGCTGGAGATTGAAACACGTTGTGGACCGCCAGGACCATGGTGAATCGTGCACAGCACACGTGGTAAGCCACCCGCCAACTCGAGTAAAATAGATCTTCGAATAAAAACACCGGACCACATATCTCGGGCTAAGCTTGCCTCTCTTCCCCCCGACGTGCAATAACACCTTGGTCGGTAATCCTTACAAACACTAAATCACCGACTCGTATCCAGATCCCCCTTGTCTTTTCGTCATAGCTTTTTCTGTCTATCTTGCTGCGGTCTTCAACTCTTCCGCGGTAGCTTGAGCCCTATCCCGCGCGTTTTTCAAGTACCTCGTGCCCAAAAATCTTATCTTTCTCCCCAACTCAAGTGCCCAATACAAGGGGGAACGGGAATCTACACTCCTCCCGTACAACGCCTGAACAGCGCAATTTGTATGCTTTCTTGATAACTATGTTGTAAGCGATTCCATCCAAGGTAGTGATCTTCCCACTTCCTTGAGTCATAGTCCCAGACACTGGCTCGTTCAGCATATCTTCATAACCGATTCAACCCTCTCGGATTTAGCCCCCGGTCTGTGGGGGAAGCTGTGCTAAAGTCTATCGGACCCATTGCACCTGGCCAACTTTCCAAAACCGGAATGTGATCTTGGGGTCACGTTATCCGACACAATACTCACTTGCACCCCGTGTAATCGGACCACTATTTCCTTGATGATACTCCGCTAACTGGGGAGTTGGTGTATCCGAGGTAGGTCGAAATGAGCGGCACTTCGTGAGGTGCTATCAATAACTACCCATATAGCAATCAGTCTTCTTGACCTTCTTTCCGGCAAGACCCAACTATGAAGTCACATAAGATAATGATTTAATTTCCCATTCC
>JABCRI010000763.1:0-62134 GCA_015143295.1 Tetracentron sinense | reverse complement strand
TTCATTAGTACTTTCGTCATTGAGTACAATATCAAATGGGGAAAATTCAGCCATAACCCCCTTCGTCTAATGGTCTGCCAACTGACCACAGTTCTCCGTTCTTTTCACCAACAGGGATAACAATAGAATTCTTCACCTACATAGCGCACCGTAGTAGTCCCTTCTCTCTGTAAGTACGGAGAACAACATTTCTCTCGCGGTGCATAGCATCCTCATATCACTTTCATCCGCTGCACTCACTTGGCACCAACCTCCCCTATCTGCCTTTGCAATTGTCGTAGGCCTCACTGATCTCACGGTTTTACAAAACTGCAAGGAGAAAAAGAACAAGAGCTCCCTCTTCAACTCTACGATTTGATTGAGGTTTAGCTCTCTCTCCACTGTCGATCATGGTGGAGTGTTAAGACTGTGTTTAGTGCTCTCTAATCCGTTCTTTTGTTGTGCACTAGGGAAGAGAATCGTTCTATCGGGTCCTCTCTCACAGCTCGTCACGGTCTCCCCTGCCTACAGTATCTGGCTTACAAAGTCCCACCCCCATTTTTCGCACCGCTCCATCTCCTTCACCTTGCCAAACACACCCATGCAACCACAAACTGGGTTCCATCTCCATAGTTGCCAACTTTGTGTCCCAAGTTCGCTTCGGGACAGTAGTATAGAAGAGGATGAGACTTGAAATTGAGATTAAATAATCTTTATCTAAGAGAGCGTTCCGCTCCATATGAACCAAAACAGAGATTTAAAAAGTGTTCTAAAGCAAGATTGCTAATTATATTTTTCCTAATCCATGATTAAGGTTTTTTAGTATTGTAAGATAGAGTGGAGGCTTTTAACAGCTTCTCTAGGGTTCTTCCTTCATTGTTGGATGATTCTCATGTTCAGTCCTTTATTGCTCTCACTCTAGTGGTTGCAAGATTCAACTCATTATCGTTATAATCGACTTGCACTAGTTGATCCTTCTTATGAAGATCCTTCAGAGTGTGTGTCCGCAGCCCAAAATCTCACCTAGGAGTTATGACTGTTGGCTCGTGACCTAAACCTCAACCTTCCGTAATAACATACAAGACATACTAAAGTGGAAGCCAAAAAATTTCTTCATAACATCAACATTTGTTCCCAAGTTATAAGCGCTCACCAAAAGTCAGACCGTCATAATGACATCCCCACTTTAAACAAACATGTACATTTCACGTCCCTCGATCTCTCAACAGATAGTCACTATAGAGCCCTTATCAAGGGCCCTTTTCTTCCCGGATGATCCATACACGCTCCTCCTCACCGAGCTCCTCCTCAACCATGGTCCCGAGCACAAATGGCAAACAGACCACTGAAGATAACCGTTCGGCTGAGATTGAATAACTTTTTTTTGTGGCAAGTAAAACAATACCACAAGGCAAAGCTACAGGTAATAGAATACTTAGCGTATACAAATCACTATATAATTATGTTATAACTTAACCATGCATTTCATATACATTTTAAAAACCATCATGCCATACTTTAAATTAGAGTGCGAAACCATAGTTTTAATATCAATCTCTTACTTTTCAAAACACGTACTTCTTTTTACTGTTCTGTGGAACCATATTTTTTTCCAATGCTTACGTTATCCTTTTACTTTACATGTACTCGTTCATTGCTTCAATAACTTGACCTCCTGCCTAGACTATAATGGACGAACACACTAGCATCTCAATATACTTGTAACTATACCTGGTCCGGGAGATCCTAGCACCCTGTAACCACCAACCTCTCCATTGGCATCGTTGTACATAATTATACTTGGAATCAGATGGAAACTAGTGCCCTGACTATAATGGAAACGGAACACACTAGCATCCTTCCAATACTTTCACTTCCTTTGTTCATCTTCCTTATTTACTTTCCGGATACACGTACTTATGTTAAAACCCGATCATGCAATACAAGTGGGTCATATAGGGCATTGTGAAGTGACATGGTAACATGGAAATCCCTTAAACCAGCAATACTTTTTCATATCATCATAGCAATAACATGCATATATCTAGTTAGCACATAGCTTCATTAATTTCATATGCGTCTCATCACCCTATTCTTTCCATTTTACTCTTCTTAGTAAGGAATTAAAACAAGACTATCTAGTATAACGTATCTACCTTACAAGAACCGAATCCCTTCCGTCTAAAGCTTTGGATGACTTGAAAACTGAGAACTGGACTTTACCTTTGATCTAGTACAACCCTAGCTTTTTTCTTCTCTCTTTCCATTCTTTTCCTCTCTCTCTTTTCTCTCTTGGAACTTTGATAAACCCTAATCCCAAGCAAATTGTCTTATTTATAGAGTTTGGGTTTTCCAAAACCCCTAAAAGCCCTCCCAAAATATCCTAAAAGCATAAAGTAGGTTGGCCAAGACATAGAACATTCAAAAGTGGTCGACCAGGCTTAAGAGTACGTGGTAGACCGGAAGAAGGGGCTTCTACCGTTGTCGAGCAATCGACCGCTATGAGTGGTTGACCGTTTGTCTGAGTGTTGATCGATCAACCTTGATTTTGCCTATTTTGTCCTGATTTTACACTTTAGACACTTAGAGTATTTTTCATACTCTTTAACCTTGGATCTTAACACATACATAAGTCTTGGATTAAGCATAACAACCCTCATTTTCATTACGTAACATGAATAATAATTTCATGGTGGATTCGAGGCTCTACATTTGTTATTGCAAAGCAGATTTAATACCCTCCAGCACTTGTAGAGAGTTGCTCAGTTTGCGAGAGCTGACACGATTGCTGACGTAGTGAGTCCTTTGCGATGAGCCTGTGTCCAGAGCACCTAAGAGAAGTTTAGGCTTCTCGGTTTGATTCATGTCGGACTCTGCGGCGTAGATGGAGACTCATTGGCATTAGAGGACTTAGTATAAGGATCGGTAGTGGTCTAGTGTGATATGAGTCCGACTTTTCTTTGCACTCGGTCCTTAGTAGAAGTCTTCGGTTTTGACAATCTTTGTCATACGTGATATCTCTTTTGACTGGATGAGATCCCAGGGTTTTTCCCTCAAGGTTTTTCCACTAAATCTCATGTTGCTGTTTTTCTTGCAATTTTTTGTTTATTTTCACCTATACAATTGCTAAAATGAAAATTGTAAAAACCCTGGATAGACCTATTCACCCCACTCAGGTTCTTTGGGATCATAGATTAAGGATCCACATTGAGATTTCAATTTTCCTTCAAATTACTTTGAGATAGGAATGCTGAAATTAAATAGTTAAAGTATTGTGGTTTGGGGGCTGCTATCAAATTGAGCTTTTGATGCCTTCACAGAAATCCAATTTCCATATTTATTTCCAACAGTGTTGCCAAAGAGTTGAATCTATGAGGCGGTGTGCTAGCTTCTCGTACCAAGATTGGGGTTGTCTCTGTTTGTCGAAACACTCTTGTGACTGTTAATAGGTATTTTGTTTGGTTTGTGGAACTATATTCTAGTCCATTCAAGCCTGGTTCAGACTTTTAATGCTGCATGGTAGAAGTTTTCAATTGAGGTCAATATGAAAACCTCCACTTTTCCCACCCTTGTTAGCATATGTTTCGTTCGTCATCCTACTGGGCAGAAAGTCTAAAGCCATTCTAACATAAGATTTGCAGCACACTGGAGTCAATGTAAAGCGCATAATTTCTGAAATTCCGTTTAGACCATGTAGAAGAAACAGTCTCCTCTCCTAGTTATGGTTTAGACTAATTACTCCCACTTATCACTTGGAAATTGATCAGAGTGAAGGATGTGGCAGCTTGGAAAAGTGATGTCTAGGTATTCAACCCCTATGTCGCGCCCCAAAATCCGCACGCGTGCGGGTGACAAAGTGAGATTTTCCACGTGACTTACTTTCATATACCATTCTATTAGATCATAACGGCACACTAAATATTACCCTATACAATTCTCAAATAATACATCAATGAAAATTATAATCATAACTAAACTGAATATAATAACCATCTGAATCATTTATCTGATTCCCTCATCAAAGAAATTCTAAATCATCAATACAATCGTAGTTACATTTCTCATTATCAATTAAAATCTAACAACTGAAATCAATAATAGGATATTGACTAAATCTCTCTCTTTTTCAAGTAATCACCTCCGGTGCACAAATATCAATGGCTTGACTGCCGACAGACAGTTCGGTTGAGTATTGAAACACTCGGTGATATGACTTTTATCTCCATTCCTAAGATAGTGCATTTCACGCGGAGTCTGCATTAACGATGGTGCAGAACCCCCCTACATACACATTAGTTGTCGACGCTGATATAACACATCTTACCGGTCACGACCGCACGGGGCGATCATTGGTTGACGATTAAGAGTATCTCGTCGACTTTACGGAGTAATTTATAGAGTGTCGATAATCTTTCGGATATGGATAAGTCTGGGTCTATAAAGTCTAGGGAAAAGGTTCGGATTAGTCCCCAGGCGACATTGTGTTAGTATCCTGGGACCCCCCTATTTTCCAATTGTTACCTTCCCTGGTATAAAGCCAAATTCATGTCAAAATTTTATTCAAATTCCGATTTTTGAGTATACTATCTTATAGTTCAACATCGGCCAAAATCCGTAACCATCTTGTCGTCACTTACACCCCTCCTTCGCTGTTAGAGTTGCCTACATACTCACATGGGGTGAGATCAGACCGAGTGTAGTTCTGATCATGACCCGTGCCAAGGCTAGGAGAGTGTGTTGGTGTCACCGAGTGGCTTAAGGGTCTAGCCTCGGAGTCTTAGGTTGTTGGGTTGGATCAGTTGGTCACGTGCCATGGTCTAGTAGATTCGGCCCCGAAGCCAAGGATTAATCCCGGAGGCTTGGGGGTGGGCCCGGAGCCAAGGATTGGTGCCGCGTATGCTAACGATTAGGGCCCGAGGCCAAGTAGATCGTCGAGAGCTAAGGAAGTTTCGAGCCCGGGGGCTAAGGATTGGACCCGGAGCCCAATGGTTAGCCTGTAGGCTAGGGTTTAGTCCGATGACTAAGTTTATGTCTGGTACGCCAAAGGTTAGCCCGGTAGTTAAGTAATGGTTACTAATTAGAGTTTATAGAAGAGTTAACCATAGTTTAGCTATAACCATGGTTTAAAAAAAGGTTAATTAAGATTTTTGTATTTTTTAGCTGTTTTTTAGAATTCTTAAGATTTTCCAAGATTCAGCTTCCTTAACCTGGTTAAAAATTATCGGGGTTCAGTTTAAACCCCCAGTTAAGGCGGTCTAGTCCTGCCCAGCAGGTAGGCCCATTGATCATGACATGACCTAGCAGGCCTTCCTACCTGGTCTGATCGCCTGTGAAAAGGTGCTCATGAAACGAACAATGGATTGGCGCGTATTGACATTCCCGGCAAATTTTCATTCCTTGACAGAAGTGAAATTTCGCGCTGTAATAGTGTAGCCATCATTTCCAGTTTCTTTCTTCCCACACGACTTTTTGCTGGACTGGGGAGAGGTCAAGGGTTAACCCATAGGACCCTGACCCTTAAGGTTGATTAGGGGATTCGTCAACGTGTCCTGGCTTTGGTCCTGATGTTGGGCCCTGGATCTGGTTTGAGATAGGCCCGACAGTGGGCATCAACAGAGAGAAACAGAATAACCCAAATGTCCGTAACTATTTACCAATTGAATTCTGGATAATTTTCAAGTGTGTTCATTTTAACCCTGGTTATACTAGTCTAGGCGAACTTGGAAAGCTAGGATTGGAGGGAGGTCTCAGACGTAAAACATGTCCTGGAATGGACCAGGGCGTAAACCAAATGGGGCCTAGCATAGCTATTGGATGGGTAAGCCCAAAAATTACTACAGTGTGCGTGTGTGTGGTTTACCCGCCATTTTTGAAGTTTTTCCAGAAAAATGATGTGGTGCCCGTGGTACACTGGGCACCATACTGCTTTCTAGTGGGATCCCTCAGTGGCTCTTAGGTCACACACCCAAACATTAAGGGACTTCTGAGAGTGGGGGAAACGCCTGTGACCGAAGCAATTTCCTGAGGGGGACCCTTATGTCTAAGAGGAAGCAAGGTGTCCCTCTGGGGTTACAGATACACAAGGTTTAATGAAGTCCCCGGTGTGGAATGACCAGGGGCTCACAAGACCTTTTCACAGAATAACATAGGGATAGGGAGGTCCTACCCTGCTGACGCCTGCTACCGTGCAGCGGCATGGTGCTCATTGTGGAGGGGTACGTGATTGGGGAGGGACTTAGTGTAGTCCCTGGAAGCTATCGATGATTTTGGGCTCCTCCTTGGCAGAGACAATCTGACGAACGAGGAGACATAGGTTCTCTGCTTGGATTTTCAGATTTTTAGATTTCTACAAGGGACTTGGCATGGGCTTTGAAGTTGAGTGAGACCTCGAATTTATAGGAAGGGGGAGTTGGGGACTCAAATGGGAAATATGATATGGTAGGCAAAGGTCGCAGGAGGGATTAGGATGGTCAGAAGGCATACCTGAGTGCAACCAGGTGGGTAGGGCGAACATTGGTTTACCGAAACTAGAAATGTGTAAATGCCATACCGCCATAGTCCCTAAGAAGGCTAAAAGAGATGGTGGCAGAAACTCTTAAAAAAAAACCCCCCCCATTCTTGGATTTTTTCGAAATAGGGTCTGGCTGTGTTAAATACTCATGCACATGCGTACTTTTTTTTTACCAAAATGGAATTGTCGATATATGATCTACCTGACATTCTTGGGTTTTTGAATTTCTAGGCCTTCCCCCCTATGGCTTTGCTAGGGCTTCTGGGCCCATAACAAACTCCGGGCCTAGGCATAATGTCTACGGGTTTTTGGCCCCATGGTCCTGGGGAGTGAGTGCAGGCCCTGGGCCCTGCCTTAGGTTTGTAGGGCTAGGCGTAGGTTTAACCTAGGTTTAGCTGGGATTACTGTGTTTACTAGTGTCAGACCTAGGGCTTAGGGTGGACCTAGGGTTGACTTATGGTGACCTAGGGTTGACTTAGGGTAACCTGGGTTTAACCTGGATTACCTCTGTTTAAGGAGGGTGTACAACATTAGGTGCTTACAATTATCATGGCTAAACAAGATAGTCATGCATACTTATCTAACATACTTACATAATCAGAGTGCGGAAACATACATTCTTTTCAATTCTTACTTTGTGCTCACTTTTGTGTTATTTTCCTTCACCTTTTGTTTTTTCTCGTGAATGACAATCTTTTCATACGTCAACTGACCTGCATTGTGCACTAACTTAAATACCTGACACCATATATGAGAGAGATTAACTTGCTTTCCCCTACCGAGTTACCCGCTTACTTGGCACATACTCATGTGCGAGCGAGCGATCTTACTTGATTACTTAATTCACTTACTTGGCAAACATGCCGTTGATCTTAGATTGTTGGTATTCGGGTAGTGCACAACTCAATCAGGCAGTCATAACGTGTGCTATACGTCTTTCTATCGTACTTGTGATCGTGGTTTAATCATACTTTGCGTACATCATGTATGGTGAGCGACGTGAGTGAACAAGTGATATATGTAGCATCCCAGAATATTTTTGGCATGTATTAAGGCCTTAAGGGTCCTTTTTCTTTCCTTGAATTAAAAGTTCTGCGTGGTGGTCCGAGTCGGATCTATTGACAACCTCGGGTTGTTGTGACTTCTTTGCAGCCAGTCAGCTTAGGGGTAATTTTGGTCCATGATAAAGTAGAATTCGGGAAATTCTAAACTGCCAGAAAGTTGCGCTTTCCCGAGAAATATGCACTTCTTTGACTTTTGCATCAAGCTTACTTTGTAGATCACCATGCCATGTGCATTGCTGACCACCAATATTCTCAACTTAGAATAATCTTAAATTTTTTCAAACACAACCCTTTTTGGTGTCTGAGTTTTACTACCATAGAAGGTGATCTGTGATCAAAACGTTTGTATTGATGCTGCTTCTAGAAGTCTTTCTGCAACCCAACATGGCTACTCATACTCCGACTCTCTCTAGGTGTTATATTCATTCGTTTTGCACTCCCATTAGGTTGTGGAGTTCTATCGTGTCATGAAATTGGCGAGCATACCATGGACGTTACATAATTTATTAAAATTTGTAAGATGAATATTCTCCTCTTGTCTATCTAGACTATCTTCACCCTTTCTTTCCTGTTTGCTCTTCACCTTGGCCTTCCATTGCTTGAAATGCCGAAACTGACTTTTGCTATCATGGAATACATTCAAACCTTTCTCAATAAATCATCTATAAAAGTGACATAAGTATAGAGATCCGGAATAAAAACTTCACTGGAGTTGGCCCCCACCCACTGAATGCACAATAATCCAATATTCCCCTGTGGTGTGAAGAGGTCTTAAATCACCCTGGATTGCTTCTCAACACACAATGCCTTGCATAATTAAGATTGCCTATCTTTATGCCTTTTAGGAGCCTCCTACTGTGAAGTTCCATTAAGGAATCTCTCGCTCATATGAACCCTCATAATCGCATGTGTCATAGTTTGGTTTCATCATTCCTTTATGATGACCAATTGCGGAACCTCCACTTGTAATAGTGTTTCCCTATCATCTTGGCATATGGTTCCAATGTCTTTTTACCCTTCCCCCAAAAACCAAAATAAATGGCAAGGGCCCCTTGATTACCTTTTAGAGCTCCACCTAAGCTTGTACTTTTAGCACCACGGCTTCCTAGTACCCAAGAAATTACGTTCTTCTTAAGATCAGGTAATGCCTAACATTGTTAGGGTTCGAATTATTCCACCGAACACTTTAAATTCTTCTCCAAAAAAAAAAAAGAAATACCAGCCCTACTAGTCTTACAGATTACGTCATTCTCCCTCCACCATACTTAATTATAGTGTCTTATATATACTCTACAGCCAACTCCTATTTGGACACATATGGATATGACCAGGCCGAGTCAAGAATCCCAGAATCATGACAAATATCCTTACTTGTATACAGTGCAAAAGGCTTGTCATCGCTACTCTTTATCTTATTACTGCATTAGCTTGTTCTGAGCTTTCCCATTTCATCATTGCAGTTTCTTTTTCTTGTTCCGCCCTTAGGATTTCTGTCGTCCCTTTCTCATGTAACCAATCTTTCGTACTTTGGACATTGATGTTAATCATTTCCAGACTTGGATTTCTACCTTCCCCCATCTCTTATCTCCTTACCCTTTTTTTTTTGTTCTCTCTTACACATAACCAACTCAGCCCGTGTTCTTCTTCACCAACTTTTCTTTCTAAAATCTTTTGAGAGTAGGGCCGCTACTATATCTTTCCATTTTCTATTTCTCTTCCATAGAGGCAAATTTGTGACGATCTGTACATAAGAGAGAGGAAGAGAGGAGAGTAGTAAAAATGGTGAATCCTCATCATTGACTTTCCCTCATCAACATTTGCTCACTCGGTGACCGTGGTGTTAAACGCGTTCATATGCTCCATGAGATCCCACCTCTTTCCTTCATCAGAAGAGTGTAATTTCCTGTTTTAGGGAATAACCCTTGGACAATTACGTTGGCAGTACAGACTTTCGAGTTTTCGTCCAAAGCGTTGGTTCTGAAATCTTTGGTAAACCTTGTTAATAATCAACAGATTTCACCTTGCTCTCCCCTAGTCCGAAGTTTTCCTTTCTTATGCATCTTACAAACTCGAACTTGGCTTGGAATTTGTCATGTCATTGCTGATCGAACAACTGTGCTTCTGTGCGCTGCAATTTGTGGTGAAAGAACTGTAAATAGCGAACAATAAACACACAAGATATTGCATGGGTTCACCCTGTATGGGCTACTCCATGGAGAGATCACCTTCTTCACAAATTACAAAGTGCAGAGAAATCAAAAACGAGTCAGGCTAATGGTTACTCCCATATATACTCCCTAATCCTAACGCATTTATACTAACCACTACAGCCAGGATTTGAGTTAACTTATTTTGTCTTTTCTCAATGCCACATCACTCTAATCTAACGTGTAATAATTGAGATAAACTATTAGGATTTGGGATAATACTTGGGAGTATCCCCTATACGTAATTCTACAAAGTTCGCTCCCTGGCCTACTCAAAAACAAGTTTTGTTCTCTCTCAGAAATTGTTTGGCTTGCCTTGGCTCGTTTAGAAACTAAACCCCAGTACATATTTATTTCTAGGGTTTGAAGAGATTAAAAGTAATTTTAAACAATTTCTGTGACGGTTTTCCCAGGAATGCTCCTCTGACTTCTGTTGGACTCGCTTGGACAGAGGTTTACCATCCGCTCAAGGCTGTTCTGTTCTGAAAAAATTAGATGGCCCCTAGACCATCTGTCTCGAGCGACTTATGAAGCCCCCTCTAGCCACAGCTGTTGCAGAATTAGACAATCTTCCACATATACAAGAACATCCAGATTTTATGGGATCTTGTTCCTTTCTTAATGCAGATATATCTGTGAGACCTGCATTCCCTGCCCTTTGCCAACAGGCTACCATATCAAGTAATTTCAAAATATAGAATGTACACCTATAAGTATCCCTCTTTTAGAAAACCAGTGATAAAGAGTTCACCATTATGTTAAAAACTTCAACCACATTAAGGGATCTATGAAAAATTGGAAAATGGAAGGAACAGAGGGAAAAAAAGAGAATAACGGGAACCCTGTTCTTGATTTCTTAGTTACCCAACTAGGGAAAAAGGACGAGAAATAAACTGTGCTTTTATCAGGTTTCACACAGTTGCACACACATGGCAGAAAGTGAAGGATCGCAGTGCTCCTCTAAATTCAAGCACCTTTGGCGTTTCTGACCTGTGCCAACAGATAATCTAAAGCTCTCTGTGTAACTTCGCTCACCAGGTACATTACTGGACTCCCTGGTGGAAATGTAACAATAATCTCTCCACTATTTCCCCAAGCTCTCTCCTAACCCACTCGCCTCTTACTTGCAAAGAAGGCCTCCCTGGTTAAGCTCATTCCAAATTATCAGAAATGGTGAAACCAACTATCCTGCCACCTTCTCATCTTCTCTAGGATCTGTCAAGAAGTTGCCGAGAAATGTTTATTCCAGACACAACCTCTGAATATGGCTCCCTGTTAGTTCCTAAGTTGACAAGAAGGACAAATTGTAAGATACCTTGTCCCAGCAAGCTCATAACATATTACCCCATGGTCCCCTACATAAGATTTTGATTGCTTCATACCCAGGATAGGTCACTGCCACACACGCGATTGTTCCCTCAGGGATCGATAGCAGGGAAGTTTGGAGACGCTCGAAAGTTTAGGACTGAAATTCCGGGATCCTCTTGATCTGATTTGTTGCTTCGACAGCCAATTCCACTGCTTTGTTGAAAATAGTTTCTGGGTTTTCGCTTAATTGAGCTCTAGCAGCATCTAATGATGCCAGAAGCAGAGGACTCGGGCTAGTGCTTTGAAGTGTTTGAAGGCAGATGCATATCCTTTCTCTATCAACGATATCTCCCGACATGTGTAACATTGATGATTGCGTAAAAGAGCACAGAACCTTGTGTGTGGATTGAACTACTAGATCAGCACCTTGCTCAAGGGCTGAATTAGGAAGCTCAGGATGAAATCCCAAGTGAGCCCCATGTGCCTCGTCGACTATTATGGGAATTCCATGGGAATGACAGAGCTTTGCAATCTCACTCACATTGCTGCAAATGCCATGGTAAGTAGGGGATGTGACTAGAACTGCAGCAGCTTTTTGACCATCCATCGCCATTTCCTCGATTGCCTTTTCTACCTGCAATGGAGTGACCTCACCTGCAATGTCCCACTCCGAATTGTAGTCTGGTATGATGTATTTTGGCAGTGCACCTGATAGTACCATGCCGGATATGGCTGATATATGGGAATTCCGAGGGAGAATGATCGAGTCTCCAGGGGAACAAGTAGCCATGATTGCTGCCTGGATCCCACAGGTAGTACCTCCAACAAGAAACCGTGTTTCAGATGATCGGAACAGTTTGGCTGCTTGATTCTGCGCATTTAAAATGACCCCCTTTCGAGAGAAGAGATTGTCGAGCTCTGGATGCTCAGGTAAATCATAAAGGAACGGCCCTACACCAATAAGTTGAGCAAACGAAGGGGGTGCAGCCCGCCCTTTATTATGCCCAGGGAAGTGAAAACCGGCGACATCTTGTTCAACAGAAGCTTTTAGTGCACTAACCAAAGGAGGAGCCCCATCTTGAAGAGGTGTCTGAGAACCGGGGATGAGTATCCCTGCCGTTGTGACCCTCTCTATGTTCCTCGTATCTTTCTTCTTCCCTGGATCTATGATGCTTCCTTCCTGTGAGACATTTTGAAGAATGAATAGCTTTACACTTGTTGCCTATTGTATTCCAGGGGCCTGATACATAAGAAATCAGACAGAGAGAATGTAGGGGAATTTAAAGCCTATATGAAAAGCATATATACTCCATGTTGAAGAATTTTTATCACTCCCACACTCTAATTAGGTAAAATATTATTTCATCTTGATTTAAGCTATTTTCATTCATTGATCCTTATGTAATTATAGTGCATAGCATCTCTATTTAGATGCAATATATTTATGTTCTATATTTTACTAACATTTGAACAATTTATCTTTTATCTCTCAGTGTGCTTTACAAACATTAAGATGCATTATGTATTATTTGGGTTAATGTAGCAAACACATGCCCGTGATTCCGTGTCCATGTAAGGTTGAAGCATGTTTTCCTTCAAATTAAATGGGTCAAAGAACAAGTCTATTAAGCAGCAGTTGGAGATAATAGTTCCCAATTCAGTTTGACTTACCATTGAAGCCTCAACGATACCATTGCATTCATTTAAGATGGTAGTTTGTTCCATTGCGGAATGCACCAACTTGTCCTATCTTTAGTTTTCTAGAAATTTATCCTTGCTGACACAAGGAATTTTGATAATGATAATGAAAAAAAAAACTTAATTGTAATAGTAATAGTGATAATTGAAGATAATAATAAGGCAATTTCTGATATATAATATAAGGAAACAATATACCACACAACTGGGAGGACAATCTTTTGGCGGTAAGCAAGTTAACTCGAGAGTTTTTCTTCTTTTTCTTTTGGGGTGGTGACCTAGGTAGCTTAGATCACATGTCTATTCTGTATCTAAGTGCCCAAGTTTGTTTTTATTCTCTTCCTTAAAATAGGGAAACAGTGTAAAGGAAAAGAAAGATCAACGAATGGTGCATATACAGGGGCCCAGATCTAGACAACCCACAAAAACCCCAGAACACAGCAGTAGGACAGAGAATGGATTTTAGCTGCAAACTAACTTGAAATGTTCTCATATATTACATCATAAACCTCAGAATATTTCTTTCAAACTCCCATTGATGCATCTTTCGAACTCCCATTGATGCATTTATACTTTCAAAGGGTACCCATCTCTGAGTGAACTAACCAACCCATGGCACAAACAATTGTGTTAGATCAAAGTTCAAGCATTGCTTTTGATATCACAAATCGATTTTCAATTTTCAACATATGGTGATGGGAGTATGGGACAACAGCCACAACATAAGCCAAAACTAAACTGAGTCGAGAAAAGAAGACAACCCCAGCTGTTCATAATCTGATCTACTGACACCAAGAAAAAGATAAGCTAAGAAACCTGTAGTACATTAGACTTAAGGGATTGGAGTTATTATTAAACACCGATTATTTGCAAACACACCCGCTAATTGAGCATGGGACCATTCTCCAAAACATACTCAAAGACACATCCACTTGTCGCAAGATTGAACCAAAGATGAAGTCTGTAAAGTTAAGAGTGGAGACGTACAGAACCCCAGCCAACTGAGCCAAAATAGGAAATGGTATAAATCCGTCTGACAAAGGAACAATGAAACTACAAGTGATCCACCTCTTCCTCCTCAAACAAGAACATAAAGCATCTATTTTCCAATCTCCAGCCTCTGTGCTTTAGATGGTCTAATGTAAGGATTTTATCCAGGGTCATTGTCCAAAGGAGGAACGCAATCTTAAATGGGATACTTGGGTTCCAGACAGCTCTATAAGGAAAAAGGGAGCACATTTCTCGCTCAAAGACTGACAGAAGGATCAAACTGTGAATCTATTCTTGCTGTCCAATAGCCTGCCATCTCTCAATTCATATAAAGATAAAATCCAGCACCAAAACCCATCAGTAGAAATCTAAAAAAATCCTTTTACATACAACACCATAAACTCATAAAAATGAGAATGTCTTCAACAGAACTCACAGAATGGGCTGGTAACAGAAACACACATTGCCCTTTGATCCCAACACCAAAATAACTAATTAAGGCAAAATACAACTAAACTAGATTAGCCATTCAGCTACGGACGTATACAAGACTACCACTGAGACCCGCATAATCTCTTAGGTCCAACATCAGAAAGTGAATCGAGTGATATAAATGGGGCTCTGTCAAAAACAGCCTATGGTGAGAGGGAAAGAGTGAGACTCGAAGACTGAGAGAGGCTGGAACTCATGTAACAGGAGAATAACACTACTTGTACCAAAATATAAACAAAGAAGACCAAAAACATTGAACGGAACCATTGAGAGGTCAAGAACATGCAATTGAAACTCTATATCTTCAACACAGTCAATGCCTAAAATCCAAGAACAGAGGCTGGAACTCTAGTTTGATGTTCTATAAAACAATTTTGCAATTTCCAAGAAGAGAACCTACATAGGGGATCAATTCTGTCGATCAATAGAGAGAGAGAGAGCGCAATGGTGGAGAAAAAACCGCCGGGAGAGAAAGAAAAAGAGGGAAAAAGTGATTTTCGCATGGGCTGGGTGAGTTTATTAATGTTTGATTTTTAGAGATGGAAAGATTTCCTTCCCTAATGCTATGTTTGGTTGCCGAGAAAATTGATGAAAACATAGAAAAGAAAAGAAAATTTTGGATTTTTAATACAACTTTTAGTTGTGTTTTGTCTAATTTTCTTTTCTTTTCCATGTTTTTACTTATTTTCTCCACAACCAAACATAGGGTAAAGGTCTTTTATGCTTAGTAACATAAATATTTCTGTCGCTAATGGCTTTCTATCTTTAGAGACGGAAATACATAACAGGTGAACTACCTTCCCTAATACAATTAGAGACGGAATATTACCGTAACTATATGAGACGGAATATTATCGTCCCTAAATAACTATCCCATTAGTGAGGAAATACTTCCGTCTCTATTAGTTAATTTTTTAGAAAAAATAATAAATTGTCGAAATGTTCATTAGAAACGGAACAATAAGGACGAAATGTTTTTACGTCTCTATAAGTGAAGTATTAGAGACGGAAAAATATCCATCTCTAAATTTTCGTCCCGAATCGGTAGATTTGTTTAAGTGTCATACAGTCACCCATTTCCTAGTCATTAAGCTTCTAATCCTAGGGTCGAAGAACCCCCACTAGCTCTTGATGGAGGAGCTGAATCGTATTAACAAGAACCCAGGAAATTACATGTTTTCTATTTTGGTCAATACTTGGACCTAATGGCTTAGGGCTGTACAACATAGGCTATCCTCTTCTCCTTAATATGAGACATGTTACTTTGGGCTTAAGTCAACAGTCAAAAACCTGCCCATTGGTTAGAGTCTTTATTTTAATTAGAAGTCCAGTTAGGAATCCTTGTTTTTTTTTTTTACTATAAATAGTAATTTTTGGAATTACTATAAATAGTAAATTTGGGATGAGTCATTAGAAGTTTATTTTAATTAATAGTCTTTTATTTGTGGTAGATCTCTTTGTTTTTAGAAGTAGAATATTCTCTAAACTAGTTAAGAGAATAAGAGTCTTTTGATAGGATTTTGTTTCTAAGTTTAAGTTAGAATAGGATTTTAAATATCTTTTGGCTCTATAAAGACCCATACCAATTTGGAAATTTGTAGCAAGATAGATTTGAATGAATGTTTGTTTGAAATTAATTAGGAGTGTCCGAATTTTTGGTTGATAGCTGCTAATTGCTGAAATTATTTACTGAGTAGGCCACTTGTCACATCGTCGAGGGGAACTTCTACTAATCTATTGGAAATTTCCCTCTATGGGACTCAAGATCAAGACCACCTCAAATGAGAGGCAAGCTAACATTAAGGGGAGGAAAAAGTAAAATAATAGTATAGGATTCTGCAAAAACTCACCAGGCAAATATAGACCCTTGCTCTTTTACAACACTTGAAACTCCAATTATTAGAGAAACTGAAACAAGAACTCTGCAAGAAATAGATTGTAGTCAGTAATGGGGTTCATGAGAAGAAGAAGAAGAATGATGATGATGAAGCGATAGAACCCGAGTGCTTGAATTTTAAACAAAACAAAAAAACAAAACCTTACAGTTTGCAAAGATGGCGATAAGGTAAACACCATTGTTGTTGCACAGAAACTCCAACGAGGGTTTTCAAATTCCAATAGCGGGAAATTCGGAAAAAAGGGATTGGATGGTTGGTTCCTCTGCTGCTGCTAACACGCCAATTAGCAGATAAAATAAATAGGGCGGGAAGTGGGATGATTGAGAGAAATATAGGGGCCGTTTGGCATCAATTCTGGTGATTCTCTTATTCTGAAAAAAAATCAATTCCCAAAAGATTTGATTCTTACAATCAATTTTGTGCAAAGAACACATTTGGCAACTGTCAGTTGGTATCAATTATGAAGGACAAAATTACGTCTGGTTGGAAAAAAAAAGAAACAGAATTATTGTAGGCATTAATATGGTTACATTCCTCAACTCATTTTATAAATGTCATATAATACTCAAATTTGATTTGTCTCGTCTAAAAGTCTTTTAAATTGACATAGATTATACATCTCATTCAATTATTTTGGAAGTATAACAAATATAATTGCGCAAAATAGCACTACAAAACACATACAACAACACATTATAATGCAACCACAAGCTGCATCGAACAAAAGATGGTATCGTCTAAGTTCATCGTAATTGTTGCACTGCTAGATTCATCTCAACCAAATGGAGTTTTTCCTCTTTGTAGTCTTCCACCCTAATTTTGAGCAACTACATTAGTTTTCGAGAACTCCTGAAAACCATTCAAGCTGCATATATCAGCTTCTAAAGACCAGTTTTTGTTGATTTGATTTAAAATTTGTTTTTAAAAATTAATAAAAACCTGATCATTAGGATCCGGGGTTTTGATTTTATTTAAGGACTAAAACCCCCCATGATTTAATCTTTGTTTAGGGCGGGTGTTTGATCTCTTAAAAAGAGAGAAAACACACTTCTAAAGACCAGTTTTTGGTGTTTCTTTAGTCCCACATCGGAAAGGAAGAGTAAATTTAAAAGATTTATTTACCCCCCTAGTTGCTTAATTGTCAACAACTAAGTGTGGGGTGTAGACTTTGACCCACCAATTCCTTTAGACGGTAACTAGGGTGCGCGAGCTGCGCTCACAGCGAGCGCGAGCGCACAGCACGGGCTCGAGTGCGGGGTGTGGGCATAGGGCTTTGGGCGCTATGATGCGCACTTTGCAATGATGGGATGCTCTGACCAAGGCCTGACCCAGTTAGCCAAGTGGCCTGCCTAGGGCAGAAAAGGCCTAGCCAGGTGGCTGAGCCCATCCACATGCAAGGGGACCTTGGTCCTCTATAAATAGAGGGCCTTGGAGAGTGCTAGGTTCTGTTGGAACTCAGACCAGACCTAAATCCGTGGACCCAGACCAGTGAGCCAAGGTGAACCTAGTCCAGTGAGCCAAGAAGGAGACCAGTGAGCCATCAGACCAGAGTACCTCACCCGGGTCCAGTCCGGCTGGGCCATGGTCCATCAGGTGGACTCCGAACTAGGGACCTCTTAGGAGGACCCTAACCTAAAGACCTCCATTAATGGTGGACCTTGGAGCTCAAGGAAGAAGATGTAGGCCCAGAACCCATATTCCAGAACCCAGACCCAGCAGGCTGTCCGGATCGATCCAGATCCATGGATACCAGGAAATGGGCTACTGTCCAGCTCCTGATGAGGTTGTAAAATGCCTTCGGGCTTCTCAACCGTCCATCAGAGAACAGTCCACATGCAGACCATTTGATTACCCGATCTGGGAAACTAGATCAGGTACAACAATGGATCTGTCCTATAAGGACAGAACCATCTTGGTGGCCATCCGATTTTGGGTGTGAACCTACCATATCCACATGATGGATCCTATAAGGACAATCATACCCAAACAGGGGGTACCTTGTGGAATGGGTTAATCTGGACAAGCCTGATCTTGTACCCAAACAGAACCTGAAACTGATAAAATCGGATTAACAATAATCTTGTGACCAAACAGATTTTGAGTAAGTTAAATGGATTAACTTAAAATCTGTAACCAAATGGAACTTAAGACAGAATTGATTCTGTCCAAACCAGAATCAGATTCTGTGTAGAATTGATTCTGGACTGAACTAGAATCTGTAACCAAACAGAATAGGTGCAGACCTAAACTGGAATAGGTTAAAACAGGATTAGACCAAACCAGAGTGGACCTAACCTTGTAACCAAACAGACCCTTAAACCCTGAGGGCTAAAATGGTAATTTTGAAAATTATCTAATAAATTAGATAATCTCTTTCTATATATCTGATGGGACTCTAGGACGTTTGGATTAATGATAAACCTTAATTAAATGAATATATATTTGTATATATTTAATTTTAAAGGGCATCCTAAAGGAAGATCTGTGACGCCCCGAACCTGTGCTTAGGGAAACAAGTTCTGAGACGCGTGCTCGTTCGTCATAACCACGCATGCGGAAGACTTTACCCGCGAAAATGCGGAAAATTTTCAACTTTTCTTATGAGCTTACATAAGCAATAACAACTGGTCATCACAATAACCTATCATAAGCAAATACGTTACCTCACTGGCTACAATAGCCTTTATATTTGGCACCACAACTACGTCGGAACACTTTCCAGACTCTATCAAGCTACCCACTTCAGAATGATATAATAATAACGCTCAATTTCTATATTACAATAGCAAATAATATCGTCAATCGTGACCCGAGGTCACCCAGAGTTATTTCACTTTAACCGAGGTTCCCAACCTCCAAATATTTTCCCTATTCTTGAGTCCACAGACTCGATCGACCAGGCCTTCATCCGCATACAACTTCTATCCCTGAGTTTACAGACTCAGCTATCAATCGATCGGGCTCATGCCCATTCAAATCATACCTTGAGCCTTTAGACTCAATACAAGATCATACAACTATCTGACTCGGCCACAGTGAGAACCTTGTCCTCACGACATCTCTTTCAAATAATACAACCATCGCTTTCCCTGACCTATTCAAAGAGGATCTATGGACATCAAATCCACCCAATCTTGACTATCAGTCACGGAGGACTAGCAGAACTCACCACTCCATACCTAGCCAAAGAGGATCTATGGATATTAAATTCACCCACTCCCGACTATCAGTCACAGAGAATTGCATAACACCACCACTCCAGACCTAGCCAGAAAGGATCTATGGATAACACTCCACCCACTCCTAACGTTCAGTTACCTAACCCGCCAAAGAGGATCCATGGATATTATTCCACTCACTCCCGACGATCAGTCACGTATCTCGCCAAAGAAGATCTATGGATATTATTCCACTCACTCCCAACTATCAGTCACAGAGGATTAACATAACCCACCACTCCAGACCTAGTTAAAGAGGATCTATAAATATCAAATCCACCCACTCCCAACTATCAGTCACGGAGGATTACATAACACCACCACTCCATACCTAGCCAAAGAGGATCTATGGATAACACTCCACCCACTCCTGACGATCGGTCACATACCTCGTCAAAGAGGATCCATAGACATTATTCCACCCACTCCCGACGATCAGTCACGTACCTCGCCAAAGAGGATCTATGGATATTATTCCACCCACTCCCGACTATTAGTCACGAAGGATTAACATAACTCACCACTCCAGACCTAGTCAAAGAGGATTTATGGATATCAAATCCACCCACTCCCGACTATCAGTCATAGAGGACTATACGACATCACCACTCCTAGCTTAGTCAAAGAGGATCTATGGATAATAATCCACCCACTCCCGACTATCAGTTACGGAGGATTACACCTTAACCTTGGTTAGGTTTTCTAACCATCGAGTAACCCTAATTAATCCAAGCCTTGCTGGATTAACTGAAACAGTTGGGCCTCACGCCCGTGAACCAAATCCGGTAACACACTGTCCCGTTAGGGAACATTTCCAGGTTAATGGATGTGTCCATAACCTTATACGACCTGCAATACAACTTTTTGACACCCCAGGGTGACGATACAATTTACTCGGGACCTGGTCTGGGGATCCCCGAAGGTGCACATAAAATCACATCACATAGGGGTCTCCGACCCTTTTTCCATCTACGTTATTTACACAGTGAGTATAAATCCGGGGTTTTGAGACCCGAGACCGAGGGCTACACCCTTCTACTCATTTTTCACGCACATCCACCTTCCCATAACACATTCATGGGGTCTCAGACCCTTTTCCATTCATGCCATAAATTAAATACGTCATTTCACATTACATAGTGAGTCTAAATCCGGGGTTTTGAGACCCGAGACCGAGGGCTACACCCCTCTACTCATTTTTCACGCACATCCACCTTCACATAACACATCCACGGGGTCTCAGACCCTTTTCCATTCATGTCATTAATTAAATACCCCATTCCACATAAAAATATAGCATAAATAAGGGAAAAGAGAAGAGATAGAGAGAGATTTTACCTTTTTCTAGCGTTTCGGGGGTCTGCACGGACGATCCATCGTGGCCAATGCGATCACCACGTCGACGAACCCCAGGGTAGCACGCTTGTAAAGCACGCCTCACTTTCTCTCTCCTCCTTTCTCTCTCTCTCTCTCTCTAGAATTTCTCTCTCTCTAAAACTCTCCGTGGCTACTGTGTTCGAATCCGTCATGAGTTAAAATCGTGCACAATGGTCCTTACAACGCTTTGGTGTGGCATTTGACTTTGACTGTTTGACTTGGTTTGACCAAGGTTCGACTGGATTCTGATTTTTCACGGAAACAGCCCGCGTAACCATATTAAACGACATTCGATTCCAACGAAACTTCAGGTGACTGACCATGGGGTAGAACACACCTGCTATAAAAATTATAGGGAAAAATAATGAGTTCTGATAGCTGCACTTTAGTCCGGAAGAAAACTGCAAAACCCACTAATTTCCTGATTTTAAATACAAAACATTCTGCAATTTCTTCGTTTGAGATGATTAACTGCCAAAACGACAAACGGTCATCCTCACGGCCGGCCTGCACGCTGTGGTACCAGCCGTACGGATTTCTATTAGAATCCTCAACAATTTTGGAATCCCGACTGAATTCTGGAAAATCTGGAATTTCCTGGTTTTCGCGATTTTCTTACACATAATGACCCCGTGGTCCCGCGAAATGATACCTGACGGAACCGATACGATAGGAGTGTGTCCCGGCAATCGACCGGGACACTGTGTACGATTTTCGAGAAAAAATACTGAGATTTCCTCGGTGGACTTCAATCTCGAGCAAAACCCATTTTTTATTAATTTATCAAACACTCAAGTATTTAACCCCAGTTAAGGACCAATAATGCATCATTTTATTATTTAAAAATTCTGGGTCGTTACAAGATCAGTACCTCGTCTTCTACCGAGTAGTGCAAACTCGTTAGGAAGATCGGAGAGAATCCGAGCTGAGTTGTATCCTGGAGATAGAGCTGCCATATCCCTTGCATATGGGAGGCTTCGACTATCTTCAAGAAAGACTCACTTGTAGCGCCTCTCAGGGAAGCGATTCTCAATCATAATTAAATAATTAATTTGCTTATTTAACTGTATTATTATTTGTTTGTATTAGCTAAGTAGTTATGTGTGCAGGGATTTAGCCCAATTAAACCAACAGTTTTGGAGAACTCCTTTAAGATCAATAACTGTAATTTAATTCTCAAAAGCCAGTAAGAATCCACAGAAGTATCTCCAAGAGTAACAGAAAGAACAACGCCAAGTTATTACCATAGAAGAAGATATTGTTATTACCATCCTATATTTCACCAAGTTATTTTCATAGACCATTCCAGCTGTACTCAAAACATTATATCATCATGAATGGAAGTTTTGAACACACCCCACCAAAAAAGTCCCAAGTGGAAGCAGCTGAACGCTCCATAAGGTTCCATTCTTTTAGTGGAACTTTTAAAGTCTGAACTTTCATTGCTTCATGCCTAATTTTACTTAATGTCTAGAACTATAATATTTCATAGAGTGCAAAAGTTCTACAAATATGGAACTTTTAAGTTCCACAAAAAATTTTGGATTTTTTAAGTTCCATAGATGTGGAACTTTTAATTAATTTGAACTTGATAAATCTGAGATACCATCAAGTCAAATCTGAGACACCATCAAGTAAAAGGATTAGAAACCATCTCCCCCCTCTCTTCCCAGACTCTTGCTTCTTGTTCCAAAACATTAATGTTCGGGACTTCTAAAAGTTCCACCAAAAGAACGGAGCCTAAATGATCACATTTCAAGAAGAAGCCGAAAAGCAACAAAAACCAAAATAAAAATCACATATCAGATCTAGAGGAGAGAGAGAGAGAGAGAGGACCTGCTGGACAGCTCCTTGCCGCCGATGAGGTCTCGGTTGAGGAGGAGAGAGACGTTGGGGAGGTATAGGGGACGAGGAATGCAAGAATGGGGGTATGTCGAGAAAGGAAGATAAGCACGTTTATCATGTGAAATCTGTTTCTACACACCAAGGCTTGTCGGGATCGGATTTGGTATGGCGCTTGCCAGACCAAAGCCGTCTGGCTCACTCACACTGCCCCTTTAATTGCCCTTCTAAGACTTGTTAGAAATTTTCAACTCTTAGGGTTAAGTTTTTTTATTTTTCTAAAAATTAAGGTTAGATGCATAAACGTTAGGAGTGGGTAAATCTTAATCACAGTTAATAAATATTAAAAGGGACACATGGAGACCTATTGAGAGTGGGCCAGACAGTTTTGATTTGGCGAGAGCCAGACCAAATCTCCTTAGGGGCTTGTTCTAGTCGCCGTGTGTCTCTTCTTTTCTTTTAGGGATAAGCCCTGGGGTTGAGCCAAATTATAATTAAGATTTTTTTTTCTTTCTAAAAATCAGGTTAGATTGCTTAACCCACTGTTGATGAGTGTTAAGAAGTAGGGTGTGGACCAAGAGAACCCACCATTCCTTTACATAAATGCAACTCAGGGGTAAGCTAAGCATTTTCCTAAAGTGTTTTGCCACAACTCTGGGCAGCTGCATTGGCCCAGGGTGGCACTTTGGGCGGGGTGAATGGGCCTCCTCCCACATCAACAAGGGATTAAAAAAATTTCTATCAATCTATTAGGAGTTTCCCTTTCTACAGGGCGGAGTCAGGAGGGACGGTCCATGCCCCCACAAATTTTTGTAACATCCTTTATTATATATACATAATTTTTTTTTTAATGGTAAATAATATTTAATTTATATTTATAGTCCCCCCATATTAAGATGTAATTTTTGATTATTTGAAAAGTTAGGCCCCTCAATATTTTGTAAATTTTTATATGTGTAATATATAATTTTATTTATATGATGGATCTTTGAAAAAATATTCTAGGAATCTAATCAGGGTACCTCCCTCAAATGAGGGACACACCTTTGCTATCCTAGCTTGAGGGGCTGGTTCGACCCTTGACTTGGTAGAGGGAAATCCTCTTTCCATATCTGAACCTTCCTAGTTTGAGTTGAGATTGTAGGGCAGTTTGCATGTGAGTGTGATGTGCGTGTGGTTAGTATGTTATAAAGAAAAAACCTTCCTAATTTACACAGGACAGAACCTAATTTGATATCCAAACACACTTAATATTCCGTCACAAATATTTTGTCACTGTTCAGTCTGTTGGGTACATTTCTTGTAGTATACCTAGGTGATGCTTATAAACAATATTTAGATGATTATCCTATGGAAAAAGGAATGTGGTTATAATAAATCTTAACATTTTCAAATGATTTAAATTAATTAATTTTGATAAATAAAAATAGATGCTTAGAGTTGTGTTGCATGCTTCTTATAAGATAGGGAAGCCTTCAACATGCAAGGAAACACATAACTCTAGCCCCCCATTTGAACTAATCAAATTTCTAATACAAATCTGATCCGAGCTCTCTATATGACTATATCCTAAGTATAATCAGTTTAGGCCTAGCGGATTCTACTTGGAAAACATAGCTACTCGATCGCCATCATCTTGTGCTATCATGTGTTGGGTTTTTTCAAGCCCATATTCATGGCCGCTATGATTAGGAGGCACACCTGCCTAGCCAAGATGGTGAAGGTGTGCCTCTAATTAATTACGAAGGGTGTCATATTGATTCCCGAACAAAACGAATCTATTAATAGAAGTTTCTCTTTGTTGCGCAGTTATTAGACCCTAGAAAGGGGGGGGGGGGGTGATTAGGGTCAATGACTGATTTAACTTTAATTTTAGCTTCTTTTGCGGAATTTAAGATTGAGCTAAATGAACAATGATAGAAATAATCAATGCAAATATAAATGAAATGATAAGAGATAAAGAGTGCAAACATAGCAGAATTGTTATCGAGATTTGGCACTCCCACTTACATCCCCATCTCAAGCTCTCCAGTTCAAAGGATTCAACACGATTTCACTATCGCATGAGCTTCTTCCTGGGTGAAACCCAAACCTTTATAATCCTTTTCACAGGCGAGGATTACCACCTTCAATGCAAGAAAACACCATCTCTTGACTTCACAAAGCTCTCCGGCTTCTCGGACAAGAATCCACAATTCTTGATTTCCTTTTCTTACAAAAGAGTTGTTGGATTTGAATCAAAATAATAAAGCTCCTTAATGAGCTAAATACGATTGGAATGCACACTCTAGAAATCTCTCAAAAGAATAGAAATTGAAAGCTCAAATAAAGAGATGTGGGTTCTAGGTTTCAATGATGTTCTTGATGAGAATTGAATGCTATTGAATTATTTGATCAATGGTAGTTCAAGAATAATTCCAGAGTTATTTAAAGTTCATTTATGAACTATATTTATAGTTAATGAATGAATAGTGCCATTGAGGAATTCGTAAATGCGAAACTAGCCGTTATGACCATTTTGCTGATTCCCGCAGGCAACCGTCGACATATGAGATTTCTATCCTGAAATCGTCGATGGTTTATAAGACAGAAAGTTTTTAAACTTTCTATAACCTCAACCGTTGACGGTTGGCCAATCCCCTAACTCATCCGTCGATGGTTCAAGCTTGAATTCTCATGAACTTCTGTTTTTAAAAACCAATAAGATGAGAATGATTTCCTAGGTCTTTTGACTTCCCTTGATCATGATTTTAATCATGCATATTTTAAGATGTCCTAGGGTCTTGAAATATTTTTCAATAAATTCTAGGATTCTTAAGGTCAATCTAAGTACTTGAGCATTACAACTTTTCATAATTTTGACAACTTCTTACATAAATTCTAGACTAAAAAAAATCAATAATCTTCCTTGAGAGTTCCTCTTCAACTTAATTATGGCCTTCGAATTTTTCTTTGACTTATGATCTTCCTTTATTGATTGTGGATCCACCTTGGACTTTGGATATAATTTGAAATCTTCAATTTGATTCACAAGACCCAAAGACTTGATCTTGACTTTTGATGGCATTGCATATGACTTGCAATTTTGAGTTTGTCTTGGATTTTCTTTAAGTCACTTTCTTTCTTTATGCCTTGATTTGATTTGTTAATGTTCTCTTAATCTGAATTTTACATAAATTTCATAGAATCATTAGTGTATTATCATCAAAATTATTAGGGGAACATAGGGTTGTAACCTTTAGGCTAACACTCTTAACATGGTAAGAGGACAAACTTAACCGAATCCCCATAATAGGCCACCCAAAGAAGAAAGAACATAAAGGGTTTCTAATCATAATAGTAGACCATGCAAAGAAAGTGTATACACCTCCCATATTCAATATGTTCAATAAAGAAGTTTTGAAAACTTTGAATTTCAATGTTCATATCAGTGGTGAAGCTGACACAATTACTGAATACAAAGTCTCTAATAGCTCGGCAAACATGCATCATGAGCATACTGTTATATATGACTCATTAGATGCTATTGTTAATTGTACTTGCAAAACTTTTGAATTTGTCGAAATTTTTTGTTGTCATATAGTAAGGATTTTACCCATGAATGAATAAAGAAGATCCTTCGTGGGTACATTTTGAAAAAATGGAGGAATTGCAACAAATTATTTTGGGTCTATCATTGAAAGTGATCTATATTAAAGATTGGGAAGCGTTATAAAGATATGTATCATAAACTTGTTCAAATAACAACAAGGGTTGTAGAGAGTAAAAATGAAGGGAATCCAGATAAAAATAATGCTTAAAACTGGATCCAGAAGATCTTTACACCATAAAAAACATTTAATATTAACTACATGATTGAAGAAGATTACCTTGGCGAATGATGTCACCGGTGAAACACAAAAACGATAGAACTTTAGAATTCTTTGTAGAGATTTCTCGAAGAAATATTCCAAGCTCGATCCTCGCTCTTCGCTATCTCCGCGAAGCTTTTGAATCTTTCCTTTGCTTTTTGAAGAACAAAATTATCCTCAGAAAAGGATCTTTGGATCAAAAAGAGATGAAGATGGATATGGAATTCTAACAACTTAGAACCCAACAAGTAAATCCACAAAACTTGGAGTAGACTCTCTAGCTACAAAATCATTAGGGTATCAACCCTAGCTTATGAAAATCGCTTGAGGATTTTCTCTCCCCCACACGTTTTTTCTTGTTCTGAATAATAATGAATGATCAACCCCCATACGGTTTTGGTTGTGGTATTTATAGATATGGATCTTATCCATATCTTGATCATTATCCAATAATGATAGTTATCTCTAAGAGTTTCTAATAATGAAACTCTTATCATTAATAGACTCCTAGTTTATCCATAATTAGGTTAGTTATAACAAACCTTCTATTTTAGGTTTCATTTTCCAAAAAGGACTCCTTAATAATAGGGATATAACTAACTCCCTAAAAGATAAGGATACTAAATAATCTAGATTCTCCACAAGAGGGGGAACATGAGCAAGAGGGGGGCGTGAGATACTTTGTAGGGATTAATGTTTATCCTTTATCTCTTATGTTTCTTCACTTTCAAGTTAAATATCTAATCTCATTAGATAAGGTATAATTAATTAACAATTATCTACTAACCAAAATCCCATAATATAAGGAATACAAAGTGGGTGCCACTTTGGGGTGTCTATCCATGCGCTTGGGCCCACCAATAAGGTCCATCTTATATGGGCTTTTATGAATATGAGTCAAACCCATATTCCCTTATATTTGGTTTGTCAAATAATTATCATTTAATCCCTTTTATTAGATTAACATTTAATCTAAAATTATAGATTAACATTTAATCTATTTATTGTGAGCTTGTATTTCTTTATGAGCACCTCCACAGATTGCTCTAAGACATTCTAATCCTGGCTTACCCGGTGTTATCCCATTGATCATGTAATAGGAAGGACACCAGAATTGCAAGTGACGTGAGATATCCATGTTGTAATTGAATCCCAGTGTAAGAACATAAACCAATATGGATCCCACCACATGAACTAATGCATTCGATTGATCCTTCCAATAACATTATCCCTAAGGCCTTCGAGATTATTATACTATCTAACTCATAGCCTATTGTACATCATCCAGGTTTCCATGACATTTGATTAAGCCATGAGAAACTATTTCTCATGATAAAAATATTTTGAAAAAATCTTTTATTTAGTATAATATATTTTATTTAAAAAATATATTTCAAACATATTTGATTTCAAAATCACCTGCATGTACAGGCTTTAAGCTTAATGGACAGTCTTACCCAGAACTTAGATGATCTCTCAATTTAATGAGCATGAATTTCTTGTTTGAAATTCATCATGACTCGAACAACTTTCTGATTATCTAACTGTCACCGTATCGTAGTCCCTCAGGTAGAGAGTACTTAGGTGCAAACAAAATAGCCAGATCATTGCTCAGTTATAAATGAACTCATTAGATCTAAAGATTACCAAAACTATTCAATATGAATAAGAGACCAACTATCTGATATTATGTTTATGCAAGAGTTCTCTCATTGAATGCAATCAGTCAATGTACATTTAAGCACACATATGCCGATGTGTAGTCTTCACTACAATCACTACAATAGTTTGAGATAAAACTATATCTCAACCATTAAGAATATCTAAGCATTATGGCAGTCATATAAGTGAAGTGTCCAGCTTCACCCATAGCTGTGACTCTATAAGGTATAAGGAACTGGAAAGCTATATCTACCTGTGTCAGTCCATAACCAATCATATAGCTTTCCTATAATATAACCTAAGGACCTTGTTTGATATCTCATATCGTATAAATTATCTCATGATCTTGGTCAATTACCCATAATGAATTCACAATAGATAAAGAAGATGTCTTTATTAATCTAATCAATAAAAATCTTACAATCTAAATGACTATTTAGGGCATAATGTCCAACAAAAAAGACTCATGATATTGTCCTTGCCTATGCAGACAAAATGTATGAAGAAGTGAATGCACATTTGAAAAATGTAACTCTTGAAGAACATTTTAATGTTGTCTCACAAATGCAAAATGAATATCAATAAATTGAAAGTGTAGGTGTTGAACATGTGGATGCTCATGTGATAGATCGGAGAGTGACAATATAAGTATTGAAGAACATTTTGTTGATGAGGATATATCTACAAGAGCTAGGGGTCTCAAACAAAAGTAAAAAACTAATCGGGCAGGTTGTAGTGTTCATGAGATTTCAAATGCGCTTGATAGAGCTATTAAGGAAAAGAGCAAAAAAAAAAATAAGCAAAAGGAACATGGATGAATAACAGATATTGTTAGTAAATCCAAAAAAGCTAAAAGAAACCAAAAGAAGACAAGTCCAGTGAAATTCCTACGCTCTCTGGACAAGTAAGTATTTATAATTCTTTACAATTTTTATTTTACTAATTTTTATATTACTAAATGTTTCATTATATATCTTTTAGGATGAATCAATTGCTTTGAGTACAGATGATATTGGTCATTCTCTGACTCCATTTATGTATTAATTATCATTTTCGTTAAACAATATGTACCAACAAAATCCTAGCTTCACCAAAATACTCCAATTAATTAATTCAAATGATTTTAAATATCTTCTTAAATTACACAACATTAATGTTATTTTTATAACTCATGAGTCAGCCATTTTTTCTTACTAGCAATTTAAAAGAAGCTTAATTTACTAGACCACAATTTATTCAGGTCATTCTTACCAAAATTATTGTTTAAATTCAATGAATTTGTAGCATGTTACTTAATTTCAATAGATTAAATTGTTATATGTCATGTAGGAAAAAGTAATGAAAGTAGATGATCAACATTTAAATGTTAGTAGCTCACATCAAGAACACTCCAACAACATTTAGATGAATGTTTGATTTGTTCATGTTGGTGATGGGGCAATAATAAGCATTTATTTTTATTTCTTTTTATTCTGCCAAAACAAAATATTGCTTTTCACGAATGCCGAATTCAGGTTTCAATCTGTTACATGCATTAAGAGTTAAATTTGATTGTGTGCAAGTCTTTGGTGATAAAACTTTTTAGAAATTTGGAAAGGGGTTCATCTCAATGATCTAGCCATTGGTGTTCTTACTGTTGATGAGTTGCTGATGTCTTTGACCATTGGAGTTGTTTCAAGTTCCAAAAGCATGAGTTTTGATAAAACCAAGGAGGGTGGAAAGAAGAATGAAGTCTTAGAAACAAAAACAATTGGGTTATTTTATTTTTTTTCCAGACTTTGTAACTTCGTATTCATGTTCATTTGTAGGGGCTGATTCTGTAGATGCATGCTAACAGATGCAATTTTGTGGAGCAATTTCCGTGGTTGATCCTGCACTGCCTGAGATGATGTAATTTGCATATGGTGGTATTTTTGCTTGTGGGTCATTTCCATTTTTTTTCCTGGTTTCTTGTCTACCTTTTTTTTCAATTGAGCTTTAGAGTAAAAAACAGGAGCTAATGTGTTTCTGTAATGGTCTTCAAATGAGGTGCTCAATGATACCTTGAGAAGAGGAAAGCTGGCAGCATTTCGAGCACATTAAGCATGGAAGCGTTTGCCACTAATGTATTTGAGGGGGAATTGAAAGTGTTTGCCACTGATGTATTTGAGTTGTATCAATGACTGCCAAAATTATTATTTGATAATTAAATGGGTCAACTTAGTCCTTAGCAATGAATGAAATTCAGATTTTAATTTCATACTACTCTTTAGATAAATTCTTTGATATTCACTATTTAAATCTATGACATGAAATTAAAGCAGTTTTATCATAGTGCAAAGCTCCCTAACCTCAAGCACTAACATTGAGGTGGGGGACAAAGGAGCAGAATCAAGTTGGTAGAGGTCGAACGAAGGGCAATTCCACCTCATTGATCTTCACTGTCCAACTCACTTTGATCTTCACTGTCTACATTTGTAGGTGTTGATTCTCCCATGTACAGTTCCACCTCATTTGAAGGTTGTTCCTTAACTTTCCTAGCTCATCTTCCTTTATGAGCATAAAAGTATTATGTTCTCTTTTAAACTGCAAAATAATCCTTTTGTAATTCTTTGAAGCAAGTAACACCCAAGAACATATATATAAAATACTATAGAAGACTTAACTTTCCCAGCAAAAGGATGGGAAGAATTCAGACGCTCCACAAATAACTATGACCAATAAGCCAACTCATTGCCATAGAAAGAGGGTTACCATGCTGTCTTTAATTAGCAGTCAACCAAACTACGAGATGTTGCAATCAGAAAGTAGATTGTTCTCATTAGGTATTTTTATCATGTTAGGAGATAATGAGAATGATCTTTCTTATTGCAATCAGAAACTATGAGATGTTGCAACAGAGCCAGGCCCATTAAATAAATTATGTAAACTATCACATAAATCAACAACCACATAAAAGAATGCAACCATATTACAACTTATATGTAAAGAAATCCACCTATGAAAATCCAATTCTCGGAAGTCAAACAATTCAAACTACGAATCAATTGACTAGAACTAAAATTCTTTCCAAAAGGCAATATGAACTTTGGGATATTACTTCAATAAGGATCATACATACAAAGTCATAATTTCCAATATGTGCTGGAATGAGCATCACTCTACAAAATTGAGAAAAACAACAGGTGGACTACACTCTCTCCAGTTCTAGGAAGCATTATAAAATACAGGAAAATAACAAATCATATAAACAAAAGCAAAAAAAAACCAGAATACCTAAAACAAATAGATGAAACAGAGAACATCAGTATCGAGCAATTGGTGATGTTGATAGACTTTCGTAATGGTATCAGAAGAATATTTGGAAACAACATTCCAATGTAAATATGCACAAAAATGCTCTTCTGTTTTTCTCCGTGTACCAAATGAACAATATATAGCACCTCTATAAAATTTTACTTGCTTACTACACTCTTCCTCCAAAGGAGTTCATTTCTCATTAAGCTTGGGATTATGAGATTGGTTTCTTGGTTGTTCTCTATTTATGGTTTGTGTTTGAATAATTAAAAAGTTAATATGAAAAAAAAATGGGAATATCAAGAGCTTGAAATGTTGTTGGATGAGATTCCTCATTAATTTAGAACTTGGACTTAACAGCCACTACTGCATCATGATTTTTAGGCTTGAAAGCCTTCCAAAAACATCATATTTTGAAACTCATTGGAAAACAAAATTAAGATTTAGAGATCCTTTAAAATATACAGAATCTAAATCCCCAATACAAACCAATATAGAAATTTAAAAAGCTATCAAAATTAGCATGAGCATAAACTGCTGGAATGATAACACGAACCATAAACATTTAAATTAGATGGTTAAAGATGGCTTTCAAAGACCACATGCAAATCAATGACCATAAATGTTTTTTTAAGTACAAACTTAATTTAATATGTCATTACTCTCTCTATAATTTAAGTTAGAGAAACTTACATGAATGCTTAGTTGATAAACATTTTACATAACATCATCAAGTACAAACTTCAAATCACAATCATATGTATATTAAAATTTTACATAATAGCAAATCTTATATGATCGATTGTTGAGTTGCAGAAAAGTTTTACTTTTCAAGTTGAAGCCGGGTTCAGATTTATGAGCAAAACCCCTCCTATGTTTCCTGCAACGGGCATAGACAAGGAGCCCAGATGAGATTTGCTTTCGAAGAGGAAGCAAGGAAGAAGAAGATGAGAAAATGAGGTTTCAAATACCTAATAAAATGAAAACATTTTTTTACAAAAATTTGGAATAGGAGAGGAACCCATACGAGATTTGCTTTCGAAAAGGAAGTAGGGAAGAAAAAGCACGAAAATGGGTTCACATCCCTAATAAAGTGATTTTTATTTTTGCATAAATTTGGAATTCAAAATCCCCCCCCCCCCCCCTTTTTTCAGTCGATCTCACGCAACATCCGTCTACTAACACAAGGATTCTGTCAAAGATAGCAACCACGTGAGTGACGTGCTTCTCGTGTCATGCATCAACATTAGGTTCTGGCCACGGGGATGAACCTAGGATTGGCACAGACGATATGCTTCATAAAGAAATAGACCTAAAAATTATAAATTATGAGTTTTAATATGAGTCGGATCTCTCCTTCAAAGCGTTGAAGCGGAGCTCCCCTTTTCCATTAGACTATGGCAGTTTTATAATTATGGAAAAATAAAATTGCAACTGGCTTTTCCCATAATTACAAAACTAACATCAATTTTTTCATTGAAATGGGGAGCTCCTCATCATATTTAAACAATAAACTATAGTGCATGGTTATTTAAATTTATATTTAAATAATAAATATTTAGTGGTTTTACACTTGAAGAAGTCTTCAAAGAGGGATAAAGACTTTAAAAATATCAATAATATTACTCTTATGTTAACCATGGGCATCAAGTGTGATCAACAATGAATGCTATATAATGATGGGCACTAGAGAGAATGAGATGGGGTAGGACTTCAAATATCAAAATGAATTAAGATCAAATGGATAAAATTGAGCACTTTATGTGATTGAAAAGGCAATCAATGTTTCTTAGAAAGTAAACAAATGTCACAAATAGTATCTCAAGATGTAGTAATAAAAAAATTGTCATAAATTCACTTATTATCAAAGTAGCTATAGTATAGAAGTTTTACAATAATAGAATGAAATTGATGGAGTGATTTGGTAGTAGCACTTTTTCAAGTAGTAGAGACCATCTCTCTTTGCTTCACTAGTTGTCTTCCCCATCATGAGGTCCTGAAAAAGATAACAATCAAAGAAAAAAGTTGCTGAACAATTCAAGCTCTATTTGTTTGTACGTAAATGGTTTTACATTGTAAATCATTTACGATGGAAAAATTTTAATGGTAAAAGATGAATTTTTAAATCAGTTTTTGTTCTTTGGTTGCATTCTTGAAAATAAGGTGGAAATTTTTATGTAAAAAAATAAAAGTAAACAAATAAAAACATTAAAAAAAAAAAAATCATGAATAATGGTAATTTTGTAATTTTTAAAATGATTTTAAAGAGGTGAAAATTTTACAGGAAAACAACTTACGAGTTTTTGAAATATAAGTCATTTTCGGTAAAAGTGGTTCATTTCTATAAAACATTCGACATACAAACAAACACGCATTACTAGCATTTTCCATGAAATTGACTTGTTTTCCCTTATTTTATGTCAAAACAAACGGAGTATAAGTGACTTGGGGAGTAGACTTATAAACAAAAGATTTGGTGGGAGATTCGGGACACATAAAACATTGAAAAAATGTAAAGTAGGAAAGAAATGATACAATCTAACATATAAAATTTGAGAAGCGATATCATTAGGTAGATTCATATACAAAATCAAGTAGGTTTGGTGAGTTGGCAATATGATGAAGGAAAATGCTATTGTACCAAAATCTATGAACGTAATGCATCATAGAATGGATCAAGCCCAATGAGAAATTTGTAGGTTTTCATTTTTTTGTCTCATTGAGGTATGTCTCTTGATGGCCACACCAACAGGGCGGAAGGAGTCATAAGAAGATAACTCATACCATGTGGTTGACAATTTAGTATAGTAGTCACTTACAAACATATTACTTTGTTTCTGATTAGCATTTTTCATCTCATTTGAATTACTTCGAGTGCCCTATCCATTTGAAAATCGTTGTTGTAGACTTTCCAACATTTGATAGGCAGTGTGAAAGAAGAAGAGGCTCTAGTCAATGGGGTGTCTGACTGAATTACTATCTATGATTTCACGATGTTGTCTATGTATAACAATAGGGTGAGTCTGAATCGGGTTTGTATAGGTGTCATCAACGAAACCAAGTTTGCCACGGCCTCTAAAGGCTATATGTGTTGCTCGACTATACATAGTTATTCCAAGTCAATTTTTTATTAATTAGGGTGACTCCAGGATTATTAGAATTGTTGATCATATATTGTGGTGAAGAACTACCAGTAATTTCAAAATAAATTTCTCTTTGAGATATAATAGAGACTAAATAAAATGACACTAGTATGTGAGTACATGAGTTCAACATGAGAGAGAGAGTTTTCTCAAAACAAAAAATTGTATCTGTTCAATACAAAAGAAAACCTTGTTGAAGAGAAGAAATAAAATAGTCACCACATGAGAGAGAAAAAAACCTTGTCCTTCGAGCTTCAAGGAAAAATAAGTGTGGTTGAAAACTCAACGGTTTACCGGAAAACTAAGTTTTGAATAATAAAGGTTGGACTCACAAGTAGTTAGAAATTTGAGTTGAATCAAGAAGAGCCTGAGTTTGATATCATGAAAATTTAAAGAACAGAGAGACAAGGAAAACTAAGTTCTTCTTTGTTGCTTTCATTGAGGTGGTGGTGGAGTGGGGTTTGGGAAGAGGGCATGAAATTGAAGATTTTTCTCTTACCCTATGTTTGCTTGCCGAGAAAATAAGTGAAAAGAGAGAAAGAAACAGAAAATTGGACAAAACACAACTAAAAATTGTATTTAAAAATAAAATATATTTTTTTTCTTTTCCATGTTTTCACCTATTTTCTTGGCAACCAAACATACTAGGCTCTGTTTGTTTGCAAAGAAAATGGGATAGAAAAGAAAACTTTTCCAATAAAATTATTTTTCCTAATTTTCTATTTGGCTAGAAGGAAAAAAATTCTTAAAAAATCATATGATCAGTGTTGTAACTATTTTTTTGAAACTTGAAAGCATATACAATACGATTAAACGTGAACTACCAGTTCCTTAAATTGAGATTGTAGACAGACCGCTCTAAATATCCAGTGTGGATACCTGAGGCTTACACGAGTCTACTCAGTTAAACTGGAGTGCAGTGAACATATAACTATAAAATAAAACTTACAACTGGAGAAGAACTCAGAAGGAACTCGGGACTGAGGAGTTACAGTGGACTGAGGACTGAACTGAGGATGAAGGACTGAGAGGAGGAAGAGAAGAGATTACAACTCAAGGCTCTGTGTTACCAATCCCGGATGTAACCGATGATTGAAACCAGACCATACAATGGACTTAAATAAAACAATAAAAGAAAACTAAATCATAACATCTTGAACGAATCTTGAAAGTTGTCTTCAACTTTGTAAAAGTAAATAGTGATCTGTCTTGAACTTTGAAAAGTAAATCTTGAATAGTAATGTTGAATTGAATCTTGAATAGTAGACTGTCTGGAGCTTTGTCAAAAAGTAAACAGTAATCTTGAACACTGTAGCGAATCTTGAACTTTGAAATCTTGAACGAATAAATAAAGCTGCTGTCTTGAAATCTGGAGAGTACGGGCTGTCTGGAGAAAGGAGATTCCTTTCGGTGGCTTTAACTGGAAAGTAAATACTGTAACTCTGGAAACTTGGTGGGAACTTAATCTTCATTCCACATATTTAAAGCTGCTGGAATACTGCTGGTTTGTGATGAATCATATTTCCATCCTTGATAATCAAACTGAATAGAATTTCTTTTAAAGATATCTCTTAACATTTTCTGAGTAGAACTGGATGCATCAATAGTACCATAAGTAACTTGATGTAAGATTGGATGTAGGATATTATACTGAGGTTGGGCTAGAATAACAATTCTTCCGGTATCAGCAATAATAGTCCAAGTACTAGTACTAAGACTATTATGGATAAGAAATAACCCTACAATTTTTCTAAATTGAATATCCATAGGGGAATAATGTTCTTTTCTTCTGGCTAAGGGATGAATATAGTCAATAGAAGGAGTTTCATGGAGGAAAATAAGATGATGGGTTGCATGACATGTGTGGTCAGAATTCCATTCAGGACAAGAACTAATGACTTCTAAATATATGAACGTATGCGATTGATGACGTCTTTGTTGTTTACAAGCTTGAATAATACAATTAGGAAAACCTATGAGGTCAAACTGGGACTGGGAATGGATTCCACTACAAAACCCATTTTCGAAAAACCAAATTTTTTGTTCTTGGTTAAATGCTTGAGTTAAAATAAGAAGATTATATGGATGACAATGAACAGAAGTAACATTTGGATTAGAATATTCATTAGCTTCAATGGATGAAAAGAAATGTAACCATTTAGTTTGAGCAGTGGAAGATTTCTGGAAAATATATTGTTGAACAGTTTCAGGTAATTGGGATATGGAATATAAAATTTTATTGCGAAAAGATGGAGCTAATAATTTTTTAGCATCAATAATTCTTGGATCTGGAATAGTATGATCAGAATAGGAAGAAGATGGTAATGAAAAAGAAAAGTTTGATAAAGGAATTGATAAGACATTTTCTTTTAATTGGAAAAGGTAATATGAAAGAGCTTCGACAGCTTTCTCATGTTGTTTGGAAGAACTGGTTCTGAAAGCTGACCAAAGATTCTCAACAATTCTTTTTTCTTCTGGAGAAAGACCAAAAATAGAGAATGGAAATCTGTTACGAGGGTCATCAATATCGTCAAGGTGGATATTACCAAAACATCGATCAGCCATCTGTAAAACAAAAATCTTCGACGTTAAATCAGAAACGGTTAGCATATTCAAAGATAAAGGAATAAAATCTGTACGATAAAACCTAAAAACAAAATCTCGATTATTAAATTTCAAATAAATTCCTATATCATCTATCTTGGAAATAGGCTGTATAAGACTAAGAAATGGAAGACCTAAAATCACTTCTTGTCTTAAATCTTTAACTAGTAAAAAAGATTGATTAATAGATAATTCTTTATGAATGACAAAAGCATCGGAAATCTGGAATTTAATATGTAAAGGCATGCTATTGGCTGCTAATACTATTTCTGTTGCTGGTTCAAAATATTTGGAAGGCACTAGACTTTCTCTAATACAATTGGTTTCTGATCCTGAATCTATCAAGGCAATGGCTTGAAAGGTATAACTATTCTGGATACAAATTGTAATTTGAACCTGCCATTTCTGGTAAGAAGTAAGACGGAATCTAGAATGTAAAACACTAGTTTCTGGATTAATCCTTGGTTCTAATTTTGGAGAGATATCTATCCTGATATTGGATTCTGGATCGCTGGAAGAAATATTTTGTAAAGCTGTAATTTGTAATTGGAGAGCAGAAATCTGGGAGACTAAATCTTTCTTTTCTTGGAATAAAGCTTTTCTTAAATCCTGGATTTCTAACTGGAGACTTTCAAGAGTTACTATTTTAGGAATTTCTTGAATACTTAATCTATTAAAAATTTCTTCTAAATTAAAAGTATTATTAATTGAAGTCTAGATCTTTGGAACACTAGGTTGTAAAATATCCCTATATTTAGCTATTAATATTTTCTTGATATCTTTATCATGGACTTGTTCTATGATGTCTAAAAGAAAATCTGAATCTTTTGTTAAAGTCTGGATATAACTTGGAGATTTGGTACAAGAAGGACAAGAACAGTTCTTGACACAATCTTGATCGGATGGAGATGGAGTATGATACTCTGAATCAGACGACTCTAAGTATTCTTCTATTTGATCTGGAGACTCTTTATTTAAATCTGGATCTTGATCATTGATCAAGAGGGTTGATAAAACATTTTTAATTTGATCTGTGGCATCTAAAGAATTAATCTTCTTTTGTAACCAACAGTTACTCGAGAAGTGTCCTACTTTTCCACACTTGAAACAAGTTGGAGGTTTGGAACTATTGGAGGAATCTTTTTGGGATGATTTCCTAGATGGTTTCTTACGATATGACTTCTCTTTAAGACTCATGGGTTTTTCTTTTACTTTTACCTTTTCTTTATCTTTATGATGGGTTCTGGACCATGAATATGGATTCTTTTTCTTTTGGACTATTGCTTTCTTTTTCCTAACAGATGGAGGAACAGGCAACTTGGAAGAATACCCAAATTGACTGCAGAATGATCCTAACTCTTTGCGACACATGTCACTTTCTTTCTTAATCTGTTGTTGCATTTTGAAGTTCATGCAATAAGCAATCCCTTCATTCTGGATTAAAGCAATAATATCACCATAAGTTAAAATATCATATGAAATATTACCATTATGTTTTTCCCTAATTTTAGTCTTGTTTATTTCTGAAAATATCCTAGGAAGACCTGAAATGAACCTTTCTTTCCAAAATGGTTGGTTGCAATCAGTTCTGATCATAACCTTGGATAAGAAAGTATCTTTATACCATCTGAAATCTGACAACTGTTTACAGGAAAGATTACTAAGTAAATCAGCAGATCTATCTTTAAACATGGAAGGGTTACCTAACCAATGCTTATAAATGGAAAAGAGTAAATTTGCTACAGTATCTTGAATCTGATTGCCATTGGCATCTAAAATGAAAGTGCCATCAGTATTTTTCTTGTACGCATTTAAAATAGTTCTTCTGTTTTCAAAAGTAAGGCAGTTATCCCACCAACCTTTAAGCTGGCCTGTAAACCTTGCAACTAAGGACTGGCTACAGTATGATCTGGAATACTAGTGACTTGATAAGCATTGCTAACCATGGTCATTTCCTGAAGTCTATTTAGAATCTGGTGTTCGGACATACCATCAATATTCCATTCGTAGATGGTACCACTTTTATACGAATTCGGGATAAATGGATGTAATTCTTCAAATTGCATATCAGGGAAAGTAGGTCTAGAATAATAATTCCTACTATGGGAGGACGAAGGCTGATCCCATTCTATCTTGTTTAAACTAGAAAACCTATTATTTGGTCCTAAAGGATGGAATATTTGTTCTATCTTATCTACTTCATCATCGCTATCTGAATTACCTAATTCTAAAGGACATATTAATCTGGGAACTAATTCTAATGGACAAGCAGATGATCTATCTTTAACTTGAGGAGTATCTGGAACTTCTTTACTAATAATGGAACTAAAATCAGTTTCTAAATCTTTTAACCTATTATCTAATCTGGAAAGAAGATGAGACTTGACTAATTCCTTGCAATGATGCATAGGAAAATGGACTAAATAATGGAGTATCATCTTGTTTTGACAAAGTAGCTGGAATGTCATAAATTTTTGTGGAACATTCTGGTACCTGAGTAACTATAGGTTCTGTAGCTACGATGTGCTCTACTCTGGTTAATTGTTCACCTATGGTTTTGAGATGGAAATTAGTAAAATTATTTTGTTCCATTAATCTTTTAATATCTGTCGAATCCATGGGTTTAGTAATATCCTTAGTTTTTAACGGACTACATGATAAATAACTATTATTATCTAAAGGAATTTGTATTTTATCAAATGGAGGATGGACAGATTGGACTTTTGTTTTTTGTTCATTATCTAATATCCAAGTAGATTTTCTAGTTATAGTAGCATTAATACTAATATAATCATTAACTATATTTTTATTTGGAATATAAACAAAAGGTTTCTGTACTATCTTGATTTCTTCCATCTTTTCTTTGCATAAATAACACCTACCATAGATTCCTGATGAATAACAATCTTTACAATTAGGATTATAATAATCTGGCTGAGAAGCATGGGATTCTATGACAGATTGTGATAGAAACATAAACATATTCATATTGTTTCTTTTACAGTAATCTATTAACCATGGAAAGAAAGCAAGATGTCTTCTTTTCTTTTCTACATCTTTTAAATAAAACTTGATAATTAATTCTTGACTGGTCTGATTATAAAAGTCTAAAAACCATAATCTTTGATTCCTATTTTCTGGAGAATTAATATCTTTTTCTAATCTTGTGTAATTTATCTGAAACGATTTATCAATAGTAAGCATGTTACAGTAAGATACTCTAGGAGGATTCATATCTGAATATGTAGGAGATGGACAACTGACTGGAGTATTTTCTAGACTACTCGTATTCTGGTTATCACTATGTTCCGTATAATACGGTTCTGGAATAGGAGAATTTCTTACTCCTTCTAGATTAGTATGGAGAGGAACCTGTTCATGTGTAGACCTGACTGGTTGATCTGGAGGTTGAGATACATATACATATCCCAGATTTTTAGAATTGTCTTCACTAGCTAAATTAGCATCTGAAATATGGAGAAATGGAGTATTGCGCGGAAGTCTTGAAGTATCTTCTAAATGTATTGTGCTAGATGTACTAGGAATACTAGAACAGGAAGATCTGGGAGGTAAAATACCTGTATGAGATTCTCTGGAATGGATCCTAAAAGAAGGATTCCTAATTAATCTGGGAAATCTTAACTCAATATTGCCCTTACCATGGTCAATGATCTGGTTAGGCTCCTGGACTGGCATAGGAGGAGGTTCAGTCACATGGACCAACTTCCAACTTTCTGGAAACTCAATATCTTCCCAATTAATTATTCTAAGCTGGATCTCATTATCTGGATGACCATAAATAATCTTACTAAACTTATCATTTCTATGAAAATGGTGAATGGCTTTAGGATTCAACGTTGTATTCATAACCTTATAACTAATTCTGTAAACTAGAACTAAGGGTCTGGATCCTGGTTTCATGTTTAGACCTTTAGTATGAACATCTACGGTTAAACTATCTATGAGATGAGGATCACGTAAATCTAAAGAGAAATCTAGATAACAATTGAAATAAACTGGACCTTGGGCTGTACTAGTCTGGATTGCTCCTAAGAGGCTATCTGAAAACTCTAAGAACCTACAGTCTCTAAGGCATAATAAAATGGATCTATTAATTCCTAATCTGGTAAGTGGCTTGGCTGCCACCTGGATCATGCCAAAGTGTATAAAGTTGTATTTTTTACTAAGATTATGTATAGTATGCAAATCTAATAATTTATAAGTATTATAAGTATGATTCCTAAGAGGTAAAGTACGCTCAACTGTTTTTATCGAATGTGAGGAGAATAGTTTAAATGTACCTAGTCTGTAGATTTCCTCTACTGCTACCTTAGGTATATTCCAATTATTTAGCTCGGATTCACTATTCACAAACATGTGTTCTTCACTATTCATCGTGTCGTCTTGACTGTCAATCTCTCGAGAAGACATGCTACGAGGGAAGAGACGATGATTCATCCTATTCTACGGTACACAGGAGATTTCAATGGTGGGCTAAGTTTCCGACAGCTTGTAGAAAATCAGCGTGACAAAAGGTGACTTACATCGGCTAACGGCTCACACCACGGCCTTGCGCCTGCTGCACTACACACGCCTATCTACGCGTAACAACCACCAACTCCGGTCAATTCCGCAGAGGTCAGACTCACCACCACCACACACCCCTTTCACAGGGCTCTGATATCATTCACTCCCAGGACGAGACACAATCAATGAACAAAGCACACAGGTTACCACCTAGTGAATCTATAACTAAATGAACTTGAAAGATACACTAACATAGCAACATGAGTGAAAGAGCTACATCCTAGGATACATTTAAAGTCCAGTTTAATTGAGTAGACTCGTGTAAGCCTCGGGTATCCACACTGGATATTTAGAGCGGTCCGTCTACAATCTCAGTTTAAGGAACTGGTAGTTCACGTTTAATCGTACTGTATATGCTTTCAAGTTTTCAATAAATATATCGTTTGATGTTTTGTTTTATTATGTGCAACTAAACACTTGATAGTTTAAATGTATCCTAGGATGTAGCTCTTTCACTCATGCTGCTATGTTAGTGTATCTTTCAAGTTCATTTAGTTATAGATTCACTAGGCGGTAACCTGTGTGCTTTGTTCATTGATTGTGTCTCGTCCTGGGAGTGAATGAATATATATATATATATATATATATATATATATATATATATATGCGGCAATCAAATATTTAAAACTAATATTTTTTAATTTAATAACACCTTGAAGACTGACTCAATCTTCTATCGCATAACAGCATTTAATGAATCTCAGTATGTCGACAATGCAAATTGTCAAACATCATACATATTTGATCTTAGACTTTGATTTCGTAGGTCTCCTACTTCTCCAAACAAAACTCTTTGTAAAATCTTAGGTTAAACTCTCTTTAGGATCTTTGGAATTCTTAGAGTGTTTACAAACCCTACACCCACGAGTTAATGGTCTATTTATATGCCTAGAGTCCTTTAGAAACTACTAATTCTCGGAATCCTGATCAAATAGGATTTTTAGGGAAAATTCATTAGTGGGTGGTCGACCAGTGGTTGGCTGGTCTACGGGCCTTGGTGGGAGGTCGATTGGTCAAATGCTCACTCTCAGCCGTTTTTCCCCATTCACTTTTTTAACACTACGTATCGACCTGTATGGAGAGGGGTCAACCACTCTCCCCTGTTTTTGCTTGTTTTGGCCCTTTTTTTTCATCCTAACACTTAACCATCTTATCACATAACATATGTAAACACAATCAAATATTAAATGTAACATTTTGACACAATTTACAATATGATCATTCAATTTGCACAATTATCAAGACATGAAGTTTTGGGTCTCTACATGGTAAGTTTGAATATCCATATCTCTTGAATGTGATAGCTGTTGATTCTTGAATACTGATCATTTCCGGTGTTTTTAATTATCTATTCTTGTTGTAAGATTTATAAATGGAAAGTTTGTCTTTTGTATATTACACACCTAATTATAGATATGTACATTCTCCATATATCTATTCTTGTTGTAGGATTTGCAAACTGAAAGTTTGTCTTCTGTACATTACACACCTAGTTATGGATATGCACATTCTACATACAACCATATAATCCTTACATACCTAGTGTTGTCATATGTGTTGATAGCCCGTTTGTAGGAACACAACAGTGTTACAGTGGCCCCACTTATCAGAACCCTATCTCATCACCTTCTTATTTCCTGATTGTCGTTCAATCTAGATTAGATATCATTCCAAATAGTTCACTAGACTCTATGTCGACACCCTCGTCCAACACCTCAACTTCTATGGTTGATGCTCTCCAAAGAAGATGATAATGTAAGCGGTGGATGATTGTGTGTGCATGACTTAAGGTAATGTAGCATTGTGTATATACATATAGAGTGTTTTTATGGTTTTAAAAATAAAATATATTGCTAATAGATATGTACGTGTTGCATTAGAATTCATCATTGGATATTAATCTACATTCTTTAATTATATTAATTAGATTGCACAATAAGTAATTCTCAAACTTTATTCTACATATTTATGTTGGTTGTTCTAAAACTTAATAATATTATTTTACTATTGCATGCAGAATTGTTTGGTCGATATAAGGTATGGATATGATATCCTTGTTTTTTTGTGTTTATTTCGTATTATGGATGCAAATAAGTGATTAATTGTTATATAAATGACATGCTATGATCACATAATTTGTTTTGTGTACTAACTATTTGTTACCAAAATCAACTATTATAAAATAGAAGCCTTATTACTACATTTTAAAAAAATAATGTTGTTGAAGTTCATCACCCCAAAAGTGAGGGATTTGCTATGTTCTTGCGGGTTTGATAATTTAATTCTTTCATAATTCAATGGCTAATGAATGTATTAATATTTAATAGTGAGGAGGCTTATAGAAATAATTTACTACACCATTTTTAGATATGTTTTTTTTTTCCAAATTATTAATAATATGTTTATTAGTTTCATAATTGAAATTTGTGCTTATTTTATTCGTTATAGAATTTTATTAACTTTCCATTAATATTATTAATAGTTAAAAAATTATTTATTTATTCGTAGTTGGGTTAAATTATAATTCTTTTTACTTTTGATGGACTGATGCATGGACTCTACAAATAAGTAAAGGTAGCAGCGACTTTGTAGTTGAAGGGTATGATGGATATCCATTTCATTTCAAAATGAATTAGTTTATATATATATTTGTGAATTTTTATTCAAAATAGTTTAGTTTTGATGAACAATATTTAAAATTTAGATCATTATGAAGTTTATTTATTTTATTTTCGTTATGATTAACATAACTTCTTATCCTTTTGTTGATTAGCATTAGTTACTTAGTTTAGTACTCTTAATTATTTTTTTCATGTTAAATATCATTCAAACAATTGCAACGACCTTGATATTCCTTTAATTCTTAGAATACTTTTAACATTTAAGTGGAGTAAACACTTAATATGTATATTTGTCATAAATGTGCATCATATCTGCAAAAAAAATAGTAAATCTTTATTTTATATTCAACTACTTCTTGAAAAACAAAATTTCCTTTCAAAACAATTATTGGTAAATATATTTTCTTCACTAAACTTATATAGAATATCTAAATCATAAATTAAAAAAAAAAATAAAAAATATATATATAGATACATTGCATGTGCAATTTTACTTGTATATATATATTCCAAGATCCCAAACATGAGCTATTTTCTTTTGGAAACCATTTCTTTCATCCATTTTCCTTGCAAAACAAACAGAGCCTTAGAATACCTCTATAGCAAACCAATGAGAAAGAGTAATACTTCACCATTATAAGAAAAACCTTTAACCACATTAAGGATATCTATGTAAAATGGGGATATTAAAGGATAGAGAAAAAAAAAAGATACATGAACCTGTTCTTACTTGGAAGGCAATCTGGGGCGAAGCCAAGATTTCCTTCCAAGGGGCTAACGATGAGGTGTGGGGCTTCAGGAGGCATAATCCCTGAATATTTTTTTTGGTGCCAAGTTTGTGGGTCCTCTGTCTCTTTGTTCGTTTGTAAAGAGTATATTTTTTCTTACAATTAGGGGCAGTTGTTCACTCGCTCATGGTTATGCCATCTTAAACTAAATAATAGGACAACTACCCAATTCTCATATCTACGTACTCTTAAATTAAGTAATATAAGTTTAAATATATTTATTTTTTCCTCCTCAAAATTTTAGGGGGCCCCCATAGCCACCCCAGCTTCGCCCATGCTCCCAAGGCCGCACCCATGTTGATACTATTCATAATTTGATTTTTAAACTTCAGGGGCTTCAGCCCCCTGGGCCCTATGTGGCTCCGCCCTTGAAGGCAATCCACCATTAGATTTGAGTTGATTCATCTGATGTACCAACTCAGAGTATCTGAAAGATCATATTGAAAGGCCAATGTTATTTAACTGTACCAACTTTTTGCCTAGCTCTCCCACTTCATATACACATGACATGCATCTAGAATTGCTTTAGGCACCAAAGTATACCATGGATTCCTACAATCATAAATATTCACTCATACTATTTGGCAAGTTGGAGTTCACCAAATTGTGGGTGTGTGCTATTATCATGACCAAGATTGTACAAGCCTACCTTTTTTTGGTTCCCTGCTAGGGAAAAAGAGTAAGAGCATGAAAGTAGATTTTAACAAGAATAACTTACTTTTTTTTTTTTTATTAAATGGTTTACAAATTGCACACAACTATGGAAGAAAGTGAAGAATCAGATGCTCCAACAATGGAAGAAAGTGAAAAAAAAATAGAGGGAAAAAAAATTGGAAAATGGATGAATAGAGGGGAAAATAAAAGAGAGAAAAAAGGTGAACTTCTTGCTTTTCTAGTTCCCTACTAGGGAAAAAGGACAATCCTCAACATATTATATAAATGTCATATAATACTCAAATTTTTTTTTTCTCGTCTACAAGTCTTTTAAATTGAGATAGATTATACATCTCATTCAACTATTTTGCAAGTATAACAAATATAATTGCGCAAAATAGCATTACAAAACACATAAAACAACACATTATAATGCAACAAGAAGCTGCATCAAACAAAAGACGGTATTGTCTACGTTCATCGTAATTGTTGCACTGCTAGTGCTAGATTCATCTCAACCAAGTGGAATTTTTCCTCTTTGTAGTCATCTACCCAAAATTTGTGCAACTACATTAGCTTTCAAGAACTCCTAAAAACCATTCCAGTTGCATATATCAGCATCTAAAGACCAGTTTTGGAGAACTCCTTTAAGATCAATCTGTAATTTAATTCTCAGAAGCCGGTAAGAATCCACAAAAGTATCTCCAAGAGTAACAAAAAGAACAACAACAAGTTATTACCATAGAAGAAGATATTGCTATTACCATCCAAATGATTAAATTGGACGGTCACCCTATGAATCACTATTCAATTTTGTTGCATGAATGGAAGTTTTGAACTCACCCCACCAAAAAAGTCACCCTATGAATCACTATTCAATTTTGTTGCATGAATGGAAGTTTTGAACACACCCCACCAAAAAAGTTTCAAGCGGAATCAGCTGAACGCTCCATAAATGATCACATTTCGAGAAGAACCGGAAGAACAACAAAAACCAAGATAAAAATTGTTGGGAAGTTTTAGAAAAATCTGATTTTTTGTAAACTTTGATTCAAAATAAATGTGGGACCCACACGGGTTTTGCGGTGGGTCCAAGTGGATCCGTGTTCTCTTTATGAGAAGATTAACATGGTATATTTATTTGTCCAAAACAGTTAAGTGGTGAATGAGAAATTGACTTGAAAGTTGGCCACTTGAACATGCGCTATTAGTTAAAAAATGGTATAGACTAATAATCCCACATCGGAAAATTATTGAAACCAAAGTTGGTTTATATACCATTGTTTTTGAGTAAAGGGTGTGCCCTTGGGGCACCCAAATTTTGCGAACGGGTGAGCACCTATTTAATGGTAGCACCATGCAACCTCACACGCACGCGCGCGCGCCACCGCCGTCCGAGTCCGGCCGACTGGCTAGCTAGTTGGTTGGTTACTTGGGTTGTGGGCCTTAAGCCCAGGCCCCTATATTTTATTTTTTATTCAACTTCAACAGTTTCCAACAGAATTAATCCAACAGTCATGCATGTTCGGATTTAATTCAAACCCCAATAGACATGTCTTTTCTGGACAGTCTCCTCAACCTTTATTTATTCTTAGTTATCACATTCCTTCAACATTAAAGTATGCATAACAAGGAGAGTTTCAAACACCACTGGTTCGCTATGTCTCGAGGTTTCTAATGGTAGTACTCGGGACGTGATTGTTGTATCTTGAGTGAGGAATTGCTACAGGTCGTGACCACCATTGTGGGGCAATATTGTCTTAAGGACATTTAATCAAATTCAAGCCTCAATCAGTCAGTAAAATATTATGTTATTCTGTTCTTTTCTTATTATTTGTATACTTGAATTACAAAATACATAAATCATATTTTATTTTGTACTTCCGAAATTTTTAATTATAGCATACTCATATTGAATCAATAACACATTATCCAACAAGCTTAAGACAATATTTTTCGTTATTGATGTATGTTATCATCAAATCTCTGAATTCATATTCTGTAGTTGAAATACAGTAAGTTTAATGCATTGATTAAATTTTCTGCACTTTTAAATTCTGCATGTTTATACTCTAAACAAAATTCTGCACTATTTAATTTCTGCATTTTAGAATTCTGCACTGGAATTTACTACAACTTTAAAATCTGCACATAATTCCAGCAAGTTTAAAATCTACACATAATTCTTGCAATCTTTAAATTCTGAACATAAATTCTGCTGCAATTTGTAAATTCTGAAATTTAAAAATTCTGCACAGAATCTACAACTTGTAAATTCTGCACTTAAAATTACTGCGATTAAAGATTCTGCAAACTGAAATTTCAAATTCTGAAATCTGCAATTTCAATTTCTGCAATCTGAATTTTAAAATACTACAATCTGCAATTTTAAAAAATTCTGCAATTTTAAATTCTGGACTTCTAAATTATGCAATTCTGCATTTTTAAAAATCTGCATTATTTAAATTTTGTAATTTTTAAAATCTATACTTTCAATTTTGCAATATTACTGTACTAGTAATCTTCATTTTTGTGAGTAGTTTTAAATTCTGAAAATTTATTTTATATTATTGTTTTACAGTCTAAACATTTAAATGGACAATGAAAAGACTCTTGTTCCTACCCCGGTTGTGACCCAGTGCCAACAATACCCACTTCTGGCCCCATTGCTCATGGTGAGAAACCTGAAAATTTATGGAATGGACTTCAAGAGATGACAGCAGAAAATGTTGTTCTATCTGACCACCTTAAACTTGGTAAAATTCTTGCAAGAGGATTCCCCTACACTAAAAGAGAGTAAATCTGATTCGATGGCAGTGGCTGTAATTGAAGCATGGAAACATGCTGATTTTTTTGTGAAAGAACTACATCTTGAATAGACTGGATAATGCATTATACAATGTGTATAGTCCAATTAAGACCGCTAAAGAATTGTGGAAATAATTGGACAAGAAATACAAGATAGAGGATGTCGGGATGAAGAAATTTTTTGTTGGTAGGTTTCTTGATTTCAAGATGGTTGATTCAAAAACCGTGATAAGCCAGGTTCAAGACCTCCAATTAATCCTTCATGAGATCCATGCGGAAGGTATGATGATAAGTGAATCATTCCAAGTAACTGCTGTAATTGAGAAGTTGCCTCCATATTGGAAGGACTTCAAAAATTACCTTAAACACAAGTGCAAGGAAATGAGGATAGATGACTTGATTATCCGACTCAGAATTGAGGAAGATAATCGAGTATCTGAAAGGAAGGCTGGAAAGCAAGTTCTTGAGTCAAAGGTCAATGTGGTGGAACACAAGTCCAAGAAGAGGAACCATTCTGAAGCAGGTCCAAGTCAAAAGCGTAAAAGCAAGTAACAGAAAAGGTTCCAAGGAAAATTGTTACATTTGTAACAGGCTAGGGCAGCTAAGAATTGAGAATTCAGAACTTCCAAGGGAAATCCAAGAAGGGATCCACTTAGTCAAATATTACTGAAGTAGAGAATTTCATAGAGGATGTTTTTGATATACACTTGTCAGTAGTTGTTTCAGATGTAAACATAGTGATTAATTCCAAACAGTGGTGGGTAGATAGTAGAGCAACTCGTCATATCTGTTCAGATAGGAGTGCATTCAGTAACTATCATAGAGTTACTGCAGTAGAAAAACTCTACATGAAAAACTCCTCTACCTCAACTATTCAAGGATCAGAGAAGGTTGTTCTGAAGATGACTTCGGGTAAAGAACTTACTCTAAATGATGTCTTGCATGTACCAGACATCAGGAAGAATTGATTTAAGTTAGTCTTTGAGTCAGATAAGTTTATTCTGACTAAAAATGGAATGTATGTAGGCAGAGGATATCTCTGTGATGGTTTGTTCAAAATAAATGTAATGACTGTAATGCCTTCGGGTAAAAATAATAATGAAGCAAGTTCTTCTGTTTATATGCTTGAGTCATTTAATTTATGGCATGCTAGACTAGGACATGTTTAATTGAAAGAAGTTATGAATCTTTAGGGTTGATTCATAGTGATATCTGTTATTTGAAATTTGTGCAAACAAGAGGTAGGAAAAAATATTTCATCACCTTCATTGATGATTGCACAAGGTATTGTCATATCTATTTGCTAACTAGCAAAGATGAGGCATTAGACATGTTTAAACTTTATAAAAGTAAAGTTGAAAATCAACTTAACCAAAAGATAAAAATGTTAAGAAGCGATAGAGGAGGTGAATATGTGCCACCATTTGATGAACTTTGTAAAGAACATGACATAATTCATCAAACAATCGCTCCTTACTCACTTGAACAAAACGGTATTACTGAACACAAGAACCGAACACTAAAAAGAATGATGAATGCATTATTGATTAGTTCAAGTTTGCCTCAGAACTTGTGGGGGGGGGGGTAGTTTTATCTGCTAATTATGTTCTTAACAAACTACCCTACAAAAAGTTAGACAAGGTACCCTATTAGTTGTGAAAAAGTCGAAAACCTTCCTACAAATACTTAAAAGTGTGGAGGTGTTTAGCAAATGTAGCAGTTCTTGCTCCTAAGAAGGTTAAGATAGGACCTAAGTCAGTGGATTACATCTTCATCGGATATGCTCACAATAGCAGTGCATATCGGTTTCTTGTACACAAGTCAGATATTCCTGATATACATGTCAATACGATAATGGAATCAAGGAATGCATCTTTCTTTGAAACTACATTTTCTTACAAGATTGTACAAGAACAAAATCCAATAAAAATGATACATGACACTATTAATAGTGATCATCAAGAAAATATAGACCAAGAGTCTATAGAAAAGAAAAATGAAGATGAACTAAGACTTAGTAAAAGAGCAAAAACTATTACAACTTTTGGTCCTGATTTTCTAACTTATCTGTTAGAAAATGAGCCTCAAAGCTTAAAGAAGTCATGACTTCTCCTAAAGCACCATCTTGGAAAGAGGCTATAAATAGTGAAATCGAGTCCATCATGCAAAATCATACTTGGGAACTGGTGGATCTTCCTCCAGGGAATAAACCATTAGGATGTAAATGGATATTCAAGAAGAAAATGAAAGCTGATGGAACGATTGACAAATACAAAGTCAGACTTGTAGTAAAGGGATACAAGCAAAAGGAAGGTATCGATTATTTCGATACATATTCACCAATTACCAGGATAACATCATTCCGTATGTTAATAGCTATTGTTGTTGTTAACAATTTAGATATACATCAAATGGATGTTAAAACTGTTTTCTTAAATGGTGATTTGAATGAAGAGATCTACATGAAACAACCGGAAGGTTTCATAGAAAATAATCAAGAAAAGAAAGTATGTAAATTTGTTAAATCTCTTTATGGATTAAAACAAGCTCCTAAACAATGACATGAGAAATTTGATAACGTTATGATGTCAATGGTTTCAGGATAAACGAGTGCGATAAATGTGTATATCAAAAGCACTGAAAATGCAGATATCATTGTTTGTCTCTATGTAGATGATATGTTAATCATAGGTAGCAGTAATGATATCATTCAATCTACCAAAAAGATATTAAATAAAAGGTTTGACATGAAAGATCTAGGTGTTGCAGATATAATTTTAGGAATTAAAATTACTAGAACATCTGAAGGACTCATCTTATCTCAATCTCATTACATTGAGAAGATCCTTGATAGATTTATCAAGAATGATAAAAGTCTTGCAAAAATACCTGTAGATGTAAATTTACATCTAAGAATACTGGACAAGGAATATCCCAGTTAGAGTATTCTCGGATCATTGGTAGTCTAACGTATCTCATGAACTGCACTAGACCTAATATAGCCTACTCAGTCAGCAAACTGAGCAGATACACAAGCAATCTATGGGATGACCACTGGAAGGCGATAGTTAGGATTCTCAAATATTTGAGATATACCAAAAACTATGGATTACACTATACAAGATATTCAGCTGTACTTGAAGGGTATAGTGATGCCAATTGGATATCTGATACTAAAGATTCAAAATCTACTAGTTGATTTGTCTTTAAACTTGGAGGTGCATCGGTATCTGGAAAATCTTCTAAACAGACATGTATAGCTAGATCTATTGTGAAATCTGAGTTTATAGCTTTAGATAAGGCTGGTGAAGATTGAAGTAAAATGGCTTCGTTACTTTTTAGAAGATATTCTAAGTTGGCCAAAACTTGTTGCGATAGTCACTCTGCAATTGGAATGACACAAAACAGTATGTACAACGGTAAATCTCGATATATACGTCGAAGACACAATACCATGAAACAGTTGTTCTCGAATGGAATCATTTCCATTAATTATGTAAAGTCAAAGAATAACATAGCGGATCCGTTAACCAAAGTTTGACTTTAGAGCAAGTGTATAATTCATCGAGGGGAATGAGACTAAAGCCTATATCTAAAGAGTCGACATAATGGAAACCCAACCTAGCTGACGGGAGATCCCAAGATCTAGGTTCAAAGGGACAACCCAATTGTGTGTAACTCAGTAATGTCACTGTGAAGAATAAGTTCTTCATCCAATTTCTATGATGAAATAGTGAAAGAATCTATGGTAAAAAAAGCTTTTAATGATTCTTATATCTTGGAAATCCAAGTGGGGTATGATGAGATACTCTTGATAAGAGATCTCCTATATAAGTGTGAAGAGGGGCTGCTTCTATAAGAATTTTAAAAATGCAAAATTCTTAGAGCACTTATGAATACTAGGAGTTGTTCAAGGCCAAAATGAACACAACCATGAGAACCAAAGGTGTTCGATAAGGAACTATGTGAGTACTATTGTCTTGGTTTACACTAGGGCTGAACAGTTCAAGACATCATGTTCAATGGATAGCCAGTAAATCCGATAGTATTTTACTAGGGCAGGTTTAAGGCCAAAAGCTACCTTTCCCAATGCAGTAACTTTTCATTTGTACTCTCCCTTTTAATGTCTTCATATATTCTGTACTCTGTCCAGGAAATTTTCATTCATGTGGGGGATTGTTGGGAAGTTTTGGAAAAATCTGATTTTTTGTAAACTTTGATTCAAAATAAATGTGGAACCCACACAGGTTTTGCGACGGGTCCAAGTGAATCTGTGTTCTCCTCCATGAGAAGATTAACGTGGTATATTTATTTGTCCAAAACAGTTAAGTGGTGAATGAGAAATTAACTTCAAAGTTGGTCACTTGAACATGCGTTATTAGTTGAAGAATGGTATAGAATAATAATCCCACATTGGAAAATTATTGAAACCAAAGTTGGTTTATATGTCATTGTCTTGGAGTAAATGGTGGGTCCTTGAGGCACCCAAATTTTGCGAACGGGTGAGCACCTATCCAAGGGTGGAACCATGCAACCTCACACACGCACGCGCGCCGCCACCGCCCGCCATGCCTCGCCCCGAGTCCGGCTAGCTGGCTAGTTGGTTGGTTGGTTACTTGGGTTGTTGGCCTTAAGCCCAAGCCCCTATATTTTATTTTTTGTTTGGGCTAAAGCCCATTCAACTTCAACATTTTTAACAAAATTATCCAACAGTCATGCCTGTTCGGATTTAATTCAAGCCCCAATAGACATGTATTTTATGGACAGTCTCCTTAGCCTTTATTTATTCCTAATTATCACCTTCCTTCAGCATTAAAGTCTGTATAACAGAGAGAGTTTCAAACACCATTGGTTCGCTATGTCTCGAGGTTTCTAGTGGTAGTACTTGGGACCTGATTGTTGTATCTTAGGAGATGAATTGCTATAGGCCGTGACCACCATTGCGGGGCAATATTGTCTTAAGGACATTGAATCAAATTCAAGCCTCAATCAGTCAGTAAAATCTTTTGTAATTCTATTCTTTTCTTATTATTTGTATACTTGAATTACATAATACATAAATCATATTTTGTCCTGTACTTCCGAATTTTTTAATTATAGCATACTCATATTGAATCAATAACACATATTATCCAACAAAAATAACATATCAGATCTAGAGAGAGAGAAAGAGAGAGAGAGGACCTGCTGGACAGCTCCTTGCTGCCAATGAGGACAGAGACGCTAGAGAGGTATAGGGGAAGAGGAATGCAAAACGAGGAAAGGAAGTGTGTGTGTGTGTCGAGAAAAGAAGATTGTCCATATTTAAGCACGTTTATCATGTGAAATCTGTTTCTACACACCATGGCTTGTCGGGATTGGATTTGGTCTGGACCCTCGCCAGACCAAAACCTTCTGGCTCACTCACACTGCCTCTTCTAACACTGGGTTAGGAAATTTCAACTCTTAGGGTTAAGTATTTTTAATATATTTTTTTTCTAAAAATTAAGGTTAGATGTATGAACCCTAGAGGTGGGTAAATCTTAACCACAGTTAATAAATGTTAAAAGGAACACATGGCGGCCTATAGAGAGTGGGCTTGACCCAGACAGTTTTGGTTTGGTGAGAGCCAAACCAAATCTCATAGGGGCTTGTCCAAATGGCAGTGTCTTCTTTTAGGGATAAGTTATGGGATCGAGCCGGTGTGATAGTTGTACATACACCCTCTGCCAAGCTTCAAATGCTAGGCATTAAGAACTAACCTAAAACATATACTAACATTACTAATAGGCAGGGGCGGAGCCAAGATTTTCTAGTAGGGGGGCACACAATGGTTGATAGGAATGATAGTAATTGTTGATGTACGCCCCGGATTTTATTTTTTTTTACTAAATTTTTGGGTCATTTCATCCACACACATCATACATATCTTACGGGTATTGTTTTTCCTTATTTATTTGACAACTAACCCCTTGCCCCATAGCTATGTCCTGTTAAATAACATGATATAAAAAATATATTTGTTTTCACCCATTTAGCGAACGTTACCCTCCTTACCTCATGGCTATACCTATTAAATAAGTAAATAATATAGTACTTTTTTTTAGGGACAACTATCCCTTATCATAATTATGCCCAATAAAATAATTAAACAAATAAACAATTTTGTTTAATTAAAAAAGTAGCGCCTGCATGGAGATCAGCTTACACAGTCAAATGTAATTGAACTCGGGGAGAATTCAATTGTACTCACAGGTCAACACGTATCCCTTTTTAACCTTTATTAAAAGTAATTAAGATTTACAAACTCTTAGCGTTCAACAAGATACCATTGGTTTTTATAATTAAAAAAATAATATAAAATATTTAAATTTGTTTCAAAATTTTAAATCTTAAGGCTAATATTTATTTTAAATAAGCTTATATTATTGAACCCTAAGGGTTAGTGAATCTTAACCACAGTTAATAGAGATTAAAAGGGACATGTGTTGACGTACAGGTGCGATTGAACTCTCTCTAGTCTCAATCACAATTGAGCGATCCAATCTCACAACATGTCCTCCATTCTCATGGCTATAACTAAAACAATGGGGAAAATAAATAATAATAATAACTTTTTTCAAAAGATGAGTGGGGGCACATGCCCCTACCTAGCTCCTCCCCTGCTAACAGGAGTTTCTATCGTTATGACTTGTACCAAAAAAAATATCAATTTCTAGGGCAATTTGTAGAGTCACCATTAAGGGTGTGTTCGTTTGGGGGTACATAGTTGAAAGAAAAGAACAGATAGTAAAAGAAATTTAAGGTTTCTCTTGTATGTTTGGTCCGAAAAAAAAGTAATAGGAGAAAATTTAAGATTTTCTCAAATCGTCTCTTATTATCTTTGAAAAAAACTTTTGGAGAAAGAGTATAATTTAAATTTCCTTCACTTTCTTTTGGTGGAATTGTGAATAGGTGAAAGTGAGTAACTTAAAAACTGTGGAGAAATATGTTTCTCAAGAAACCCCTCATTTCTTGCAAACATGAGAGAGGAAAAGTGGCATTTCTCTCACTTTCCCCCACTTACACTCCAAACGAACCCAGCCTAAGGGAACCAAATTGTTCTGTTCTTTCCTATGGCCTGAGTGTTTGAATGTCAAGATCTCTTCTAAACACTGACAATTTGCTTCCACCACTAAGCATAACTGAATAAGTAAAACTCCCGGATGGACAGTATGATTTGTTTATATCAAGGGTGGCAAAATGGTTGAGTTTGGGCTTTAAAGCTTTTGTAAATGTGTCGAGCTTCGGGCCAGGCCTATTAAAAAATACCAAAATTCAAGTCCAAACTTGTTGCTTTTTTTTTTTGGTTAAGGTAACAACACCACAAGGTGAAGCTCCAGTCATGAGAAAGAAGACCACACACTCACGCACACACAAACGCACACAAAAACTCGTCGCATTGCCACCCCTAGTTTTATATATGCTAGTTAACTACCGCCCACGGGGTATTATGTTGTTTTGGTACATATGATGGATAATAGAAATGACCACATTGGGCATTGTACCTTTATCTACCTCTTCAGCCCTTAATTATCGCAAGGACCATTATAATAAGCTGTAAGGAGAAGAGGATGACACTGCCAGCCTAATTTGAACATTGACAACCTCTGCATTGATAGTAAAGTGTTGAGCAGTGATCAGCGGACCTGTGGGTCCTCTACTAAAGTCACCGCCGTGTCCTCATGTCCCTTTAACACCCCCCCCCCCCCTTCCCCTAACTAAATTATAGTCAAGATTTTTATTTTTTTTTCTAAAAACCAAGGTCGGGTGAGTAAATCTTAACCACAGTTGATGAGTGTTAAGAAGTAGGGCATGGACCAATGAGGACTGACCATTCCGGTACATAAATGCAACCCCAGGTAAGCTAGCCATTTTCCTAAAGTGTTTTGTCACAACTTTGGGCAGCAGCATTGGGCCCGGGGTGCCACACTTGGCGGGGTGAATGGGCCTCCTTCCACATCAACAAGGGATCAAGAAGATTTCTATCCATCTATTGGGAGTTTCCCTTTTTACAGTGATGGAGTTTCCTTTTTCCCTTTTTAGATGATTATCCTATGGAAAAAGGAATGTGGTTATAAAATTAATTAATTTTGATAAATAAGAAATTAGATGCTTAGAGTTGTGTTGCATGATTCTTATAAGATAGGGGAGCCTTCAACATGCAAGGAAACACGTAACTCTAGCCCCCCGGATTGAACTAACAAATATGTAATACAAATCTGACCCGAGCTCTCCATATGACTATATTCTAAGTTTAATCGGTTTAAGCCTTGTAGATTGCACTTGGAAAACATAGCTACTCGACCGCCATCATCTTGTGCTATCATGTGTTGGGTTGTTTCAAGCCCATATTCATAGGCGCTATGATTAGGAGGCACACCTGCCTAGCCAAGATGGTGAAGGTGTGCCCCTAATTAAGAAGTGTCATATTGACTCCTGAACAAAACGAATCTATTAATAGAAGTTTCTCTTAACATGGTGTTGATGATGGTTATTGAAAAGTTTGATTTGTGAAATTTTGAATTTAAGGACGTTGTTCATAATTCAATAAAATAATGACACGTGGCTCAAAGGACGTTCTAGCATATTACACATACTAAAATCCTTTTGGGAATTGGTTAACAGAATTCCATGTTTATCTGATAATAATGATTCTAGTCATTAATGATCAATGATTTTAAGCTCTTATGTTTTTAGTTCATACAAAGGATTTTTGCTCATTAATGACAATTTTATCCTTATGTCACTAATGAAAGATGAAACTATTGCGCCTTTCACGCTATTGACACAGATTCAAGTCCTAACGCTTTTTGGATATTGTTTCAGGCTCTAACGCCTTCGGATATCATTTCAGGCTCTAACGCCTTTGGATATTGTTTCAGGCTCTAACACCTTTGGATATTGTTTCAAGCTCTAACGCCTTTGATGTTGATTCAGACTTCAACGCCTTCGGATATTCTATATGACTTCAGTGCCTCGCTCTGGTTTACAACGCCTTTCTCATGATGATGGGTGTGGTATAGATTTGTACCCTCCTTGTATGCCTTTCTGAGGACTTCTGCCAGAAAGGAGATTTGTTTTGTCAGGGGTGAACGGTATGGATTGGTACCTCCCCCGTGGGAATGAGTGTGGCTGTTTCCCCTCATTACCTATTCCAGTGAAGCATGGATTACTTCCTGGGCTGACAGTCAGGGAGAAAGCATTGAGGATGGATTTTTCCTCAGTTTCTCTTAAGGCCTGACGGGAAGGGTGTCCTCGTCCAACACCTATGATTTCCCTATTGGACCTGAGCTACGGGAAGGGTGTCCTCGTCCAACACCTATGATTTCCCTATTGGACCTGAGCTACGGGAAGGGTGTCCTCGTCCAACACCTATGATTTCCCTATTGGACCTGAGCTACGGGAAGGGTGTCCTCGTCCAACACCTATGATTTCCCTATTGGACCTGAGTTACGGGAAGGGTGTCCTCGTCCAACACCTATGATTTCCCTATTGGACTTGAGATGATTATTAGATGATTATCATCATCGTTATTATTAATATTATCATGATTATTACTCTAGAGGAGTGTTGCTGTCTGAACACTAATATATTACCTCAGCAGGACAGTACACCATGAAAGCGTATGACCCGCCTTCACGATGTAGTTACCAATTGCTTTTGGGGGAGGATGATGAGTTGTGGTTTGGAGGGCTTAGATAGAATTTGTTAAAAGATGGATATTGTGAATACCGCTTTTAACCTTTGAAGAAAATATCTGAAAGCTTTGGTCATAAAAGCTTAAAGGAGGTATGGTGACAAAACGCCTTTATCTTGATGGAATCCAATATTTTCTCTCTAAAAGTCGGTTACAAAAACGGTTATGACAGCTGTACAAGTTGGTTACAATTTTGATAATCACCTATAAATAGAGGTGACCCCTCCTTGATAAGAGAGAGACTTTCCTTGAGTTCCCAGAAGATTTTCCAAGAACAACCAGATTTTTTTAAAAGAATTTACAGAGAGAGAAAGTAAAGGATTCATCAAGAAAAACATTCTGTCACTACTTTTCTTCATCGTTCTTTCTTCTCTCCCTCTGAATCATTTTCCTTCTTTTTTCCCCTTTTTCTTTCTTGTGTTCTCTGAATCATTTCTTCCAAAAATAACTCAATTTAGAACGGTCTGGATATCAGATTTAGGCTAGATTGAGGTTGCAGTAAACCCCATTTCTTCAAAGATTAAAATACCCCCCTACATTTTTGGCGACTCCGCTGGGGATTTTTCTGTAACAATTTTTGAGAGAAAATGGTGACTAAAAGAGGTGCTTCGTCCCAAGCACATGTGGTTCAAGAAGAAAATAGGGAAGAATCTCATACTTCCAGAGTGGAAGTTCCTGATCTTTCTGCTGTTCTTGGGCATTTTCTTGCTCAGTTTCAGGCAACTCAAGTACAGATGCAAGCCCAGATACAGGCTATCCAAACTCAGGTAGCAGCTCAGTTAGCAGCATCAGAAAAACAAATGCAGGAGTTTTTCAAAAAAGCCCACCGTGAAGATAATGTTCGCAATTCAGAGAGGATACAGGAGCGTACACCTTCTCCATCTCAACATGACGAAGAAAATGACGTGCACAATAATCCTCCCAGGAAAGATCCTATTCCTTCTTCTCCACCCTGCAATCATCATGAGCAAGAAGGGAGGCATTCCTCATATATGACAGCCGAGGATTTCTCTGAAATGTTTGAAAAGGAGCAAGCAAAACGCTCTGGACTCTCGAATGCTTTCGATGCTAGACCCCCATTTTCAGCAAGAATCATGAGAATGGAATATCCAGTAGGATATATCACACCTCAATTCACTCTTTACAATGGAAGAACTGGAAATGCTCGAGAGCATGTGATGCGCTTCACTGATGCATTAAGCAGATATGCTAACAATGAAGAGCTTCGTCTCCGCGAATTTGCTAAATCTTTGACTGATCGTGCCTTCACTTGGTACACAACTTTGGCTCCAAACTCTATTCATTCTTGGGAAGAAATGGTCACTATCTTCTCCAAGAAGTTCTTCTCTGTAGAAGACCGTGTTACTCTCAATACCTTGTCGAAAGAGCGGCAAAGACCTAATGAAGATCTGACACAATATGTTCGCCGCTTTCGATATTTGGTTTTAGATTGTCATGAACCAACAACTGAGGAGCAACTTGTACAAATATGTGTTGATGGAGCAGCAAAAGAATACAGAGCCTATTTGGAGGTAGCTACTATCCCTTCTTTTGAAAAGCTTTATGATGTTTCTCAAAGGCTCAACACAGTCATATCAAGAGCAACCCTACCAAGGTACGAAGATAGATATGGTAGGAGGGATAAGAGAGAATCAGCAATGGCGGCAGAAAATTCTGGAAGACGGCCGTTTCAAAAAATACTTCTTATCAGTCTGACAAAAAACCAAAGTACAACCCAGAAAGCATTCCACCTCCTTTTCCTTGTAGCATGGCTGAAGTACTACGAATTGTGGAAGTATGGATTGCTGATGGCGTTTTGTACTTACCATCACCATTCCAAAAGCCTACAGAAGAAGACAAACGAAGCAGCAAATACTGTGTGTATCACCAAACCATACGCCATTCAACAAAAGATTGTTTCTCTCTAAGGCGGATTTTTAATGACAAAATAGCCGCTGGACACCTGAAAATTTCAACTACTCCTGAAGGATCTGTCCATCAGGATCCTTTGCCTAATCATAAAGTGAAGGATGTGATTGCTATGGTCTGTCATAACTCGGCAATTGTTACAGAAAAAGAAATTGAAGATGAAATAATCCATAATGATCAGTCAGCAATAGAAACTCTTTCACAGAGTTCAAAGTTTAAAAACTTCTTTGACCAGATGCATTTCTCAAAAGCGGCAAGAATAGCTGCAACAACGGCTTTGACAACAGTTGCAGAAGCTCATTCAGAACATTGTTTTCTTGCCTATTCTGCTACAAGAAAAGCAATGCCGGAAATTCAAGATGTGAGTTTTACTGCTGATGATATGAAAGCTTCATCGTTAGCTCACAACAAGCCTTTGTATGTTACAGCTTTAATAAATTCTATTGAAGCAAAAAGAGCACTGATAGACCCTGGGTCTTCTTTGAACCTTATCCCATTATCAACAGCAATAGCAATGGGATTAGATCCTTCAAAAATTTCTAAGCAGCCAATAGAAATTTCAGGATTTGGAGGACAGTGCCAGAACACTATTGGCTATGCTACTATTAATCTTCAAGTGGGGCCAATAAATTCAGCAATAAGAGTCCATGTTATTGAAGCCAATGTAAGCTATCATATTCTTCTTGGCCGCCCTTGGATTCACAAGTTCCAGCTAATACCATCAACATTTCATCAATGTGTTAAAGGAATATACAAAGGAAAAGTCATCAGAATATTAGCAACTGCCACACCCTTTGATAAAGCCGAAGCTCATATTTCAGAGGCATTGTTTTATGATGAGTTAGCTGAAGAAGGTGAGACCGCTTTTGAAAAAACCAAAGGAGTTATGCTACCATCATCCACTATTTTAACGCCATCAGAAATTCAAAGGCCTCAAAAAGACCCCGAGACGAAAGTGTGAAAACAGAAATTCTAAGGGGGAATGCTATCAAAGAATCAAGAATTGGGGGCTGTAAGAGAGTGGTGCAACCAGATGGAAGGGTGTATATATCTTATGACAATCAAAGGAAACTGATTCATCAAAAGAAAATCAGATTCCCGTGATGGATCAAATATTTCAAACAGAAGAAACAAGCGAAATTGGGGAAGCGCCAGAACAGATGCAGGATGGTGTAAAAGCGGTACAAGAAAGCCTTGAAGAAGTAAACATTGTAGAAAGTCTATCAGAAAAGCGTCCGGTACTTATCAGTTCAAGTTAACCCCAAAGAAAAAGAAGAATTGATAAATTTGCTCAAAGAGTACCGAGATATTTTTGCATGGAATTATGAAGAAATGCCGGGGTTGGATCCTTCATTGGTCACACATAAATTGAATATTGAGCCAGGATATGTACCAATGAAGCAAATGCAAGAAAATTCAGACCAGATATTGAAGATCAAATTAAAATAGAAGTTGAAAAGCTTTGAAAGCAGGTTTTATCAAGCCAATTCAGCATCCAACTTGGTTAGCCAATATTGTACCAGTTCAAAAAGAAGAATGGGCAAATTCGTTGCTGTGTTGATTTCCGGGATTTAAACAAGGGCATGCCCAAAAGATGAATTTCCTCTACCCAATATGGACCTATTAGTTGATGCAACAGCAGGTCATGATGCTTTTTCATTCATTGGACGGTTACAGTGGTTACAATCAGATTAAGATGGCAGCAGAAGATGCAGAAAAAACCGCCTTTCGGACACCAATTGGAAATTTTTATTATACAGTTATGCCATTTGGGTTGAGAAATGCCGGGGCTACTTACAAAGAGCTAGTGAGCAGCCATTTTTAATGATATGTGCCTAATACAGTGATAGATGATGGTGGATGATATTGTGATTAAGCACGAAAGAGGTTTGAAGTCATGTTGAGGATT
>JABCRI010000762.1:0-50496 GCA_015143295.1 Tetracentron sinense | reverse complement strand
GATAGAATTGGAACCAAATGGCAATTCCTCCCAGCTAATCAGGTGGGAAAAAAAAAATGGGAAACGGAGCAAAAGAACTGCCTGTACAGAGACCCTCATATATGCCTTTACATAACACCTTTAGAAATGGCATAGAATATATCATGCAACATATTCAGCTGAAAGCTGAGCACTCGCTTCTAGTGACTTTGATTTTTATGTTTTAGTTGACACAGAGATCGTGGGCTCTGAAGCACCCGACTAGTCCCGAGGTATGCTACACCTTATCTACCACCATGGACGGTGCTGGGATAAATCCAGGGTGGGCCAACAGAGGAGGGACTCCGGGGCAAGACCGCAGATGAGCGTGTCTTGGCACTAGCCACACCTCCTTGGGCTTCAGAGACTTGTTGAAAATGAAAAAAAAAAAAAAAGAGAGCAAAGAATAGAAGAGAATGTCATGCATCAACGGGGTTCCATCTAAGAGGCTCATAATGTTATATACTCAGTATAAAATTAATCCAGCTCCCTCCACCAGTGGTTGAGCAGACTGAGTTGTGAGAATAAAGGAGGTGCGGTCCGAAGAACATGGAGGAAATGGGTTTGAGTAGGGTGTTTTAGTAACCAAGAATTATCTCACAGTGGAACAAATATACTCCCAATCCTAACCGTTTATCGCAATTTGCCAACGTTAGATGGTGCGGTGGAATTTAGAAAGACAATAGCCAACTCAAAACCTGACCACATATGGGTTGTTATTAACGTTAGGATGAGGAGAGGTATATTGGGTACCCATAAACATGAGCACGGGCCAAACGAGAGAATTAGAACAACGACTGTAAGGAAACAAATAAGATTTAAGATTGAGGGCCAAGAGGGTGGGGGGGGAGGGCAATGGGCGTCTCAGGAGACAGAGGACACTGGATAATACATACACGTGAGCGTGCGGGTCTGTTGACGAGGAAGGATGTTCCTGTGTCACTAAGTGAAGCTGGTATGTGGGCAGATTTTCCGGGTGGGGCGGGCGGGGGTAGTTTTGCATCCGTAATTGCTTTATAGGATCTCGCTCCTCTCATCGGCTCTCCTCTCTCGATATATATATATTGATAGATTATTATTGAGATTCATGAACAGAAAAAAACATAAAGTCAGTCCAAAGGGTCCCAGATAAATATACCTGAATTCAATTTAAGGGGAAAATTGAGGTGAAAGAAAAGAGGGGAGAAAGAAGGCAGGCTCGTGGAATATTTCTTGGAGGTTCAATCTCATGCTAAAAAGCAATATGCGGTTGAGAAAATAATCGCAAGTTAGGGGAGGTAGCACGGGGAGGCGGAGGCCAATTGACCAAAAAAAGAAGAGGGTCGAATGAACGCCCTAATATCAAGAAGAGGATGCAGGGAATGAAAAGCTACCCTATAAGAGAGAGGCGATTAATAAATGCTTCCTTATCCGCTAAAAAAACGCAAAATTAAAGTACATGAACCCTAGAGGGATTGCGTATTTAACGGGACTAGGGTTGCTAATAAGATTTCAGATAACGATTCCTCATAAGAGAAAGAGAGGGAAGACACTCTCCGGACGACGGCGACTTCGACACAGATGGTTGCCATGGATAACATGGCTCATCTTCGACCCGACGGGCCGACGACGGCAGAAGAAAAAAAAGAACAGAGGGGAGGAGCGAAGATAAAACAGGACGTGTGGTGGCATTCTCACCAGTGTGCCTAACATATAAGATATAGCCTTCTCCCGCGATAATACAATCTAAGCCAAAATCATTGCTTTCCTCACATCCTCCCCAACTACTCTTATCTCTTTTGATCTTTATTACTGTGCTGGGCGGAGCCTCATGGCCGGGTCTTAACAATAATTTTGTCCGTTTATAAAAAAAAATTAGAGGGATTAGAGCCCTCTTTCCCCTCCCACCTCTCTCCCAGGCTACGCCCTGATCTATAGGATTTATTTTTTCAAAATTTCTTGCCTGGGGCTTAAGCCGACCATGTGGCTTCACTCCTGTTTACCATCTGTGGTATCCACCTTGGTTGCATCACTTTCTTGCAACACTGTCCCATCCAGTGCGCTTGGATATGGCTTCACCTCATGGCAAGTGTGCATTTATTTATTTATTATTATTTTAATGGGATATCATTTTGCTACAGTTAGTGGTTAGTAGTGGGGAGTGGAGCTCTTCTAAGTCATCACCAAGTGGAAATGGATCATAAGACCTCTCTAGGATATCATTTAGCTTTTTAGTTAGTGATTAGCAGTGGAGAGTGGAGCTCTTGCAAGTCGTCGCCCAGAGCTCTCTCAAAAGAGAGGCCACACCTTACCATTAGGTAAAAACGGCAAGTGTACTCATGCAAGTGCGTTAAAACACTTCCAAAACAAGTCCATTTGGATTATTGTTTGTGACTATTGTTTAGCACCATCCATAGAATTTGATTTTTATTTTCTTAAGCCATTGTAGAATTTTTTTAATAATTGATCCTTTCTTTTTCTTTTTATCGTTTTATCTTATTTATCTAACATTGGTTGTTTGGTATTAATTCAATGAGTGCCTCCTATCGAGTGGAACTTAGTAACAATGATTGTTGTAACGTAGGGTTACAAACAACCAATGCCCTGTTAACACATTTAAAAATGTGTCAACTTCACAATTGTATGGTTGTATGCCAAATACAATACCAAGAAATTATATTCGACAAGATATTATGCAGCTGCAGATGGTTTGGCAGAAGCCTTTAACAAAATTCTCTGTGAGGTTCAACCCGAGGGTTGAACCCATAGGCACTTCTCTTGGGAGTGCTGCCTTGAAGGAGGCAACCAGCCATGAAGTCTGGTTGCTGCGGGAAAGGTCCAACCCAGGGGTTGGACTTGTAGGTGTTCGGTGGTGAAGCGGTGTTCCCTCTGGAAATACAGATACCCTCATTAAGGGTCGCTATCCAAGAATTCATCACAAAGTCCTTTCAACCCTAAAGGACAAAGAAGAGACAAAGAAGTTAATGCAACAATGGGTGATCCGTAGGTAAATGTTCTGGGTAAATGACCGGTAGGATCATTTTTATCTGTCATACTATTTACCGTTACTAAATGTGTTTAATTTTTTTAAAAGGGCATTAGTGACAGAACGAATCCGTTGCTAAATGCCCTTTAAAAAAAATCAGACTCTAGCAGCTGTAACCTATTCTTAACCTAACACCCGTTCACAGTATTCAATTCAGATTTACATTTACCAATTTAAATCCATATCAACTTAAAATTTAACTACCAAATAAAATTTAATTATATATACTAGCAGAAGGCACGCGCGTTGCACGTGTGTACAATCCGATGCACGTGAGAGAGAGGCGTGGGGGAAAACGACTGGGGAACCCTAGAGGTGAGTGAATTTAACCACAGTTAAGGACTGTCAAAAGGGACACATGTTAACCTGTGGGTGCAATTGATGAGAAAGGGCTAGTTTGAGGTGAGTGAATTTTAACCACAGTTAACGAGTGTCAAAAGGTATAGATTAGAAAAGGATAGTTTGGGAATTAAGCAAAACATTAAATCAAAGTTTTGTCTTATGGGTAGTTTGAGAATTTATAACTTTAAATAGATTGTAGATGAGAAAGGGGTAGTTTGGAAATTAAAAAAAATCAGGCTAAGGTTTTTAGAAATGGGTAGTTTGGTAGAACGTAAATAAGAAAGGGGTAGTTTGGAAATTAAGTAAAACATTAAATGAAGGAAGATGTGTAAGGTTTGTCTATAAGGTAGTTTGAGAATTGACAAAAATCAGGCTTAGGGGGTAGTTTGGGAATTTCCATCATTAGGGGGCTTCTCATTATAGTAGAGATAATGTGTATCCACAAAGGGACTGGATCAAATAAACAATAACTGCCACGGGCCATCACTAAGTATCATTTAGAGGCTTAGAAACGATCAAAGTCAGTCGATCGAAACGCAGATGGTACTGTCATATTGTTCAGCTGCATCCTCTCCATAAATCCTTCCATTCACAACACTTGGCTTTGTAGGGCTTCAATACCGCTACTATAAATGTTTTTTTTGCGACAATTTTTCAGCCTGTTGCTAAATTTCCATCGCTAAAAATCGTTTTTCTTGTAGTGATGTTACTTGTTAGTTTTGTTCCATCTACACTAAATCAGGTTTGGGGTAGCTGCCCCCTAAACTTTTGAAACGAAAATTTTATAGGACTGTCATTTAACTTTTTAACGGGGCATAACCATAAGACAAGGGAGCAAATCCGCCAACTTTTGGAAAAAAAAAAATATCAATTATATCATATTATTTAATTATTTAACAGGATATGAGCGTGGGACCAGGCCACAAGGGGTAGCTGCCCCCTACATGTATGGACGACCCATGAACTTGGTCCTCCAAAAAAAATTCCCGTGCCCTAAACCTATAATATATTACATACCCTCCTCATCAATTTCCACAAATCCATGACCAATTATTAACATTATCAATCAACCAATGCTTGCCCCTAAAAGAAAATCCTGGCTTCGCCCTACCTCAGGTGGTCATACATGAATTCACAAAGTTCTAATTTAACTTAATGAGTGTTTGATTATTACTGATTTTATTCAAATTTCGGTTGTTCAAAGTATTTATGCTATGAGAAACCTTTAGTTGGTTTTGATTTGGTTTATCTTAAAAAAAACTTATGCTTTTCATTGTTGTTTGCAGCTTCACAGGCATGGTACATAAACTCTTTGATCAACGAATGTAAGGATAGTTTAGTAATTATTGACAAAAGAGAGAGAATCATCGTAATGTTTTTGAAATAGAGCAGTGATTAACGTACCCTACCCTAGGAATCCTTTAACCCTAGTTAAACTTAATTACATTAAAGATAAGATGTTTTTTCCTAGAAACGAAGGTTGGATTGCTTAATCCTAGGGGTGAGTGAATCTTAACCAGAGTTGGTAAGTGATAAAAAATGAGGCGTGGATGAATGAAGACCGGTCATTTTGTTACGGGATGGAAACGGTGGGAAAGTTGAGCATTTTCCTTTCATATAAAGGAATAACATGTATGGTATTTTAAATGCCATTACTAAACAAACAATGATGAGACCCCTTTGGCTACTTAAGTTACCGTTGTGTCCTCGTGTCCCTCTTAACCTTCATTTAACCTTGATTAAGCTTAACTATATTAATTAAAATTAAGATTTTTATTTTATTTTTATTTTTTAAGAACTAAGGTTGGATTGCTTAACCCTAGGGGTGAGTGAATCTTAACCACAATTAGTGAATGTTAAAAAATGAAGTGTGTCCCAATGAGGACCGGTCATTTATAATTACATAAAAGCAACTATAAAATTAACCCTAGGGGTGAGTGAATCTTAACCACAATTGATGAATGATAAAAAATGAAGTGTACCAATGAGAACCCGTCATTTCGTTACATAATAGCAACATCCGCTAAGCTCAGCATTTTCCTTACTAAATTGGTACATGCTAGGCTCTACAATTTTAAGTTCACTTTGACGAGTTTTACAATTCGCTTAAAGTGAAAACCAAGCTTTAATGTTTCATTTGGCTCTAGATACACAATTTGCTAGGCCGCAACCCCAATTACTGTATTAGCCTCTGTTCGAGTTAGTAGTGGGAGTGGAACACTTGCTACTCATCATCCCGTCGAATTAGATCCCAAGACCTCCACCAAGGAGAGGTCACACCCCACCATTAGAGTGGTGTAGCTCTAATGGTTCTTCACTTGCACTGTATTTGAATTGAATACTCCATTTCCTTCAATGTAAAATAGGAGAAAACAAATAAAATTCATGAAAAATGTCAATTGCCTTATGACAAAATTTGTTTGAGAGGAAAATAGGTGTCGGAAATAATTTCCAAGGGAAAAGTATTTTTTCAAGTGTTTGGTATCCTGGAAAATATACTTAATTGTAGAAAACTTTTTCCACGAGTTAATATTTTCCATAGAAAATTTTTCCCTCAAATATGGAAGGAAGTTAATTTCTTGGAACGACCCTTTACTAAGGTCTCCAAATAAAAACACAAACTCTCCCAATTTTTTTAAATTTAATTTTATATTATATTTATTTATCTTATTATATTTTGATTTATTATTTTTTTCTTATATGATTTTCTGATATATATATATATATATATTTTTCCTTCTAGCCAAGCAATAGAAAAGTCAAGATTTAGGAAAAAAAATCTGGAAAAAAATTCTCTTGTAAAGATTTTCTTTTCCATCTCATTTTCCGTGCAAATAAACACAGCCGATAGAAAATATACACTAAAAAATGACATTTTCTGTAGAATTCTTTTGTTTTCCCCTATTTTACATCAAAACAAATGGAGCAGAAAAGACAATTAGGCAAGTTATTGAGATTCCCTTAACTCGATTTGGTATGAGTGTCTCTGCATTAATGCCACCCCCAATCTTCAGTTCTACCCGTCGAGAAACAACCCCCCTCCTTTTATATGAAGCATGAACCTTCATATACTAAGATTTTGCTTGTGCCACTCGCGCTCCATGCTTTTGCACCTTCCCGGAATTTATTTAATGACAGATAGGTAAATCTAAATATTAGATTTATTAATTTCTTAAACATTATAGAGATTAGAGATCTATCCATCACATATACATGAAAATTTTCATTCTAATGAAGAAACATATGTTTAACCATCTTACCTTGGTTAAAAATCATAACGTCAATCCTAATGCGCCAAATGAAGTGATTTGAATATAACCGATGCACAAGGTCTTCAACTCTCTCATCTTTCTAGTTCCTCACTACACAATGGGTGTATGCATTCTGTATGAGAAAATTAGAGAGAGAGTTGAGACCTTGCTCACTTTATTTATAGACATTGAAGGAATCCTTCACATTAAGGATTCTTCAATATTAGAACTCTCTTAAAATACAACCATGCCTTAATTAGAGATGTGTATTATATTATCTTCTTGCTAGTTACATTACCTAGCAAAAGATACTAGTATTACAATTAGAACATGTCATAACTGGTTAAAGGGATTGAGCATAGTGCATGCAAAGACCCAAACTTTCTTTCATGCCTTTAATAGAATTAATAAGGATAGTTTGGTCGTTTGTTATGTTATTATGCATGTCGTGATTATGGCTAAGCGGTGTGAAGGGTTCAAAAGGTTTAAGTGTTGAAAAGAGTGGAAAAATAAAGCATGCGATTAATTGTAGAGGAGCTACGATCAATCGCACTCAGTGAAAAAACAAAACTGGGAAATGTTTCTTTTCAGTGTACGATTGATCGTAGGGGAGCTACGATCGATTGTACTTAGTTGAATTCTGGGAAATTTTTCTGGGGTTCATGCGACAGATCACTATCAGGTGCGATCGATCGCACTAGGGAGCTATGATTGATCGCAATGCATTTGCGATCGATCGTAGTTGCGCGCAGAAATTTTAAAAAAGTTATGGAAATCAGAATTTTAAACCCCTAATCTATAAATAACACTTCTAATTCGAGGGTTTTAGGCTCTAAATGGTTTCTAATATAATTTGGGAGAGGTTTAGGGAAAAACCTAGGGTTTCAAGAGGGTTTTGGCTTGGAGAGGGAGAATTTGCTCAATGGAGAAGAAGATTAGCTTGGAGATCAATCCCAAAGCTTCAAGAAGCTTTATCTTGCGATTTGGATCCAAGTGAAGGATCCCAAATGCCGATATCCCTTCTAATCTAACTCTATTATTGATCTATTGTATGATTTCACATGATTAGATAATATTATTGAATGTTTATAATGAAAATGAGTTGATTACTATGCTTGAGATTTAAAATGAGTTATTAAAAGTATTTGGTGATTTTGTGAAACTTGATAAAGAGAATGAATATTGTATTAAAGTATGTGATAATGTTTATATTGAATTTGATATATGTAAAAGATAATGGATGTGTTGAATGGTATGGATATGGTTTGTGGAGGAAGGGAAATGATAATGGATGAGTTTTAAATGTATGATTATCGTTATGTGGATGGATATGAATGGATGATGGAGTGTGAATAATGGAGGAAGGACAATGGTTAATGAATAATGGAATATATATATTAATATGGATGCTTTGAATTATAAAATGTAGAAATGATGTTATTGAAATTGTTTAAGTATGTTCAAGAGATATCAATGCATGTTATGATAAATTATGTCATATCTGTATTGCATGGTGATTGACATTCGAATAAGCCAAAGTCTAGAGGAAGTCCACCACGTTGGGAATTCTCTAACTATCGAGATGTAACCTAGCGGAGTTTCTTGGCGGAAGATGAAAATCTAGGCAATGATCGAGTTCGGATATTAATCACGACATTTAAACACAAGTTCACATGTGTGGTAGATTACAAGTCTAACGTGTACACAAGCATGACACGGACATTGCATGGACACTGAACACTGGACATTAAAATACAAGTACAAGAAACAAGTAAAAGAAACTAGTACAGGAACAAGTAAAATAAACAAGAACAAATATACGTACAAGAACAAGAACACTACATGATTTTTCAAGGACCCTGATATCTCAATAGCTCCAGTAATCATAGATACTCTCCATGGATAAGATTTCAAGTCCTGGATAATTATCATAGACATTTGATATCTAAGAGCTCTAAGGGCTTACGCTTATTTCGATGCACCTTCATGTATGAGGGGGAAAAATACCGGAAAGACACACGTCAGCTACAAATGTTCACCTCTGGTTTACTGGTAGAAGGTAGAAGTTGGAGGGTGTGATACCCTGACCTGTACTCCGATGATAAAGTAAGTAGATGAAGAAGAAGATGATGAACAGTAAAGCAAATAGGAGCACTGAAAAATATGTCTATCTTTCGATCCCTGTAGCACTGAAATTCTCGGGGTATTTATAGGTTAACCTTTGGTATGGCCATAGATGACCATAGATGCCCATAGCACGTGTCCTGCACTCATTACCAAATATGTCAGTAAAATCTACCACCTGTTGCATCACACGTGAAAGCCTACCATTAGTTCAGTCGGTTGAGTCTGACAACACACAGAAGTGACCTGCATTAAATACCGATGCAGTGCTTTCGGCCCACTTGTGAGAACAATTGATCGCCTCCTGATTATCTCCTCCTGCGAGTCGGTCTCGTTGTTGACTCGAGCTCGAATACGTTGTATATGTCTTAAAATATGACTTGGACATCCTTATCTGAATTACGGCGAGTTCGTTGTTCAATTAATACCAGAAACGTTGTCGAGAATACAACGTTTACGTTGTGCAAAAGACAACGGATACGTTGTCGAAAACCACAACGAGAACGTTGTTTCGCAAGACCACGGATACGTCTTAATGTGTACAACGTGAACACTATGCATCAGATACTGCGTATCCTTCTATTTTAAGCACGTGACTCAAACATACGTCCACGTGTCACCTTCGTGCACAAAACAACAAAAGCCAGCTCGTTCCCCAACGTTACACAGTTTTATGAATTTTATCCCTTACAATTTGCCCCTTTATGAGGCTTAGAACGTAGTTTGAAGTGTCATAAACGGACAAAAGAGCGACATTCCATACCTCAATCTTCTGCCGGCATCTGGATCGCTACGTGGTTTACGCTGAGAAGATGGAACGCCCAAGCCAGCTGGTTTACGCGTGCGAACCGTCACGCCTCATTAATGCAAGACAGGCTGTCATCATTACCATTTTGGAATTCAAAACGCTTTATATCTCTGACGGTTATTCTCTTTACGTGAAACGTCGATCCTGCCACCAGTCTTTCCGACTTTGACACAGGTGTACGGCTCTGATGAAGGGTATTCTGGTCTTTTCATTTCTCTAAGGTATCTATAAAAATCTCTCTTGGCTGCATCATTTCACTTATCTTGCCATTGAAGTACTGTTACTCTGCCTCACTTGCGTCTCAAGCGAAAGTTCAAGCTTTCTTTAAACTCTCGTTTCTCTTTACGGTACGTTCTTCTCCTTTTTCTTACTCTCTTCATTGATTATGCTTCTCTTTCTTTCTCTTCTTCTCTGTCGTCAGTCTGCCCATTTTTTTCCTTTTCCTTCCTATTATTCTTTGTTCCATTCTCCTCAACCCATGGCTGCCGAGACACCCATAGAATCCCTTAGGCTAGGTGAAGTTAGAGGCCAATCCGAAGACGAAGCTAGTTGTACTGGTGGCGCACCGTATGGTGCCTACATCGAGAAATCTTCCACCCTACGCCAACAACAATTAGCATACCTTAACCATTTTAGAGAACGTTTCGAGTTCCTCTCCCATGTCAATCTTCACTTCAAAAGAGAAGATGCCTATATTGACAAACGATCAGCATGCATCGTTGTCTATCTCTCCCAACTCGAAGCCGGTCTTCGATTTCTCCTTCATCCCGTTCTGGATGAAGTCCTTTCCACCCTACACCTTGCCCCAGGGTAAATGCACCCCAGCTTCTACAAGTATATGTCTATGATGATCAAATTCATCAAGGACGGGTACCCTATAGAGGCTAGACACCTTTTTCATTTCTGCCACGCCGTCAGATGTCGAGGTACTGACGATGGCCCACACAATTATTATTCCTGGAACAAGAAGCCGTTGTACCCAGACCTCGTTTCCGGCATCTTGGACAGAGAAAGAGGGTGGAAAGCAACTCCCTTCGTTGTCTCTGGGGGCTGGAAAGCTGAAACTTCCACCGTGCCCAATGTTTTCCAAGATAAACCAGGTAACATGATACTGTTGTCTGTTGTGCTTTTACTTCTTCTGTTTTTCCGTCCCATCGTCCGTTGTCGGTTTACTTTCTTCGTCCTGCTTACTTTCGTTGTCTGACACTTTAACTTTTATTTTTGCAGTTGAAGGAAAGAAACTTCCCTTCTCGCGTCTGAAGAGGAAAGTCTTCTTACCAACATCAAGCGCGCACGAGGAGGGGAGTACATCCGGTGGACACCACTACCACCTGATACTTGGAGTCTTTTCAGCAGCTCGAACCCGTCTCCTCCAAGGCAACAAGGCACCTCTTCCTCCTCACTCGTAATTGAACCAAGCTCGGAAGAAGAAGATATGGTCGGCACCAACCCTCCTGCGTTGATCCGAAAGCCAAGGACAACTCGTCCTGCAACTACACTGCCCCCTCTTCCACCTCCTCCAAAAACAATTCCATCCACAACGGGAGCGCCTTCCGAGCCGAAACGGAAGGCCATGAACCAGGCCAAGTTCGAGGCCAGAAAGAGGAGAAAAGAAGAACAGCGCCGAGAGAAGGACACTGCTCGTGCTACCACTCCTTCCCCTTCTGCTCCTGCTACGCACCAAGGAGCTAAGGCTGCAACGGGGACACCTGTAGCCAGCATGATGCCTGCTGCTACTCCTACTGTGACTGCCCCAAGTGCTTCGAGCTCCGCCCTGGTCACTGTTGCCACAACGGAGACAACCACACCTCTTCTCCCACTCGGAGCACCGCCTTCAGATGAGATCAACTGGTCACCCGACTTCACGCGCTTCGGGAGGCCCACTATCCACGACTCGGTGCAGACCTCGGAGAAGGTTGCTAGGGCCTTGACGCACTCCATGAGGCTCCCCCAGGATATTGCTGATGCTGGCAAGATGTCCTTGCCTCAGGTTTCTTATGCAGCCTGCCAGTCCATGGCCTCGGTACGACTTCTGTTCTTTGTTTTGCTTTATTCAATTCTCGTTGTGACAAACTGATATTTTCAATCTTGTGTATCATAGCTGAACGTCCTCCTCCACGAGCTATGTGATCGTAGTACCTACCACTACAATCACCTCAAAGACTCCATCAGCTACTGGCAAGGAAGGACTGAGGCGCTGGAGCAAACTCTCACTGAGGATCGCCTCAAGATTGAGTTTGATCTGTCCCAAGCCCGAGCTGAAGTGGTGCGGGTGGAGGAGAAGTTCATTGCCGCCTTCAAGGGGCAAGAGAAGGCTGAAGGCGAAGCTCGAGCAGCCAAGGAGGGAGAGAAGAAAGCCAAACAAGAAGTGGAGAACGCCGTTCTCCGGATCAGCGAGTTGGAGCTCGTCTCCCAGACTCTGAGCAGGTAGCTAGAGGAAACTGAGGCAGCGAGAGCCACACTGATGGAGGAGCTCGAGGAAGCCAAAAGAGCTGAAGAGGCAATCGAGCAGGCGGTGACCACGAGATTGCAACAACACTATTAGTCTCAGCTGGACACTCTTCTCGACGAGGACAGGGCAGAGACCGAGAAGGAGGTGATCAATATGCTCCGTCAACAAGGTCGACTGAAGGAAGACAACGAGGAGGACGTGACTACCTTCTCCAAGCTCCAGAGCAAGGATTTCATCGACCTCGACAACGAGCCCGAAGTTGAAGGAGTTGAGAAGCCACATCCCCTCGAAGGCCCTGCACCTCTTCCATCTGAACCATTCTTTGAACCAGCTGCTCCTGAAGCTCCTCCAGTTGCCGAAGTTCCTCCTGTTGCTGCTGAAGCTGCTGAAACTGCTGATGTTGCTGACCCTGTCTGTCCTCCCGCTGTCCTTGCTGATGCTGCCGACTTTTGACTTCTTCTCTTCTTACTCTCTCTTCTGCTAGTTGTAATGCATCATCTTCTTCCCCTAGTTATGGGGTTCTCTGTACTTGACCCATCAATGAGTTTTTCTAAATGAATGATTATTTTCTCTTTCCCTTTTGTTTTTCTTTGTATTGGAACTCGAAGTTGCAGAGCTTGCACAACGTATACATACATGAAAAAATATAATATAAGTGTATGAACATGTTTTATGGATCATAGAATTAGACATGATTATAAATAACTCCTAACGTAGGCACTTTGAGCATATATAAAGGAATCCTTTTCGTGACGATTGATGCACACCGAACAAAGCACTCTGAACCATATACACAACGGAAGCATTCATACAACGGAAAAGAGACATAGGCCTAGATACATCTTTATGTAGTTCATTGTGAATGTAATCTGACAAATAAAATTCCATAAGATGAACATAAAGTAACTCAGTTTCGAGACACTTGCTCAGAGGATGTCATTAGGATAAGCCATTGGATTTGCTCAGATGACATCCTTAGGATAAGCCACTAGTGTCTCGTTGTGAGTATGACGTCCAAGCAAAATTTTATTCGATTTTGCAAAACATTCACAATATTACACTGATGTTCCAGACAACGAGTTGATGTAAAAACTTCAAAGCAATAATTTAAATGCTCATGTAATAATCGCAAACGCTCCATACGACCTGGAAGTTGTCCTGCCTCTCTCTCAGTAGGAGGAAATACGAACGTGTCGCGGTTCTCTGGTGCTAATGGAGGAGAAGAAAAGTCAAGCTGACGTCTCACTGATGGTCTCTGAGATGACCCATCATTTACTTCGAGTCTACTATGTTCGAACGCATCAAGCCTTTCTTGCATCATCTGCTGGTGTCTGGTGATCTGATCCAGAGCAGATTGCTGCCTTTGCAACATCATCAAAATACGATCAGAGACAGAAAGTTCGATGGGGGGGCATGGTCCTTTCTGGCTGGTCAGATGATGGACTGACCCCAGGGATGAAAGTCTGTGCAACAGAAGGTGCAGAGGGAGTGGCCTGAGGGGTTTGATTCTCACGCCCGGGCATAGAAGTTTGATCAGTCATGATCACAAAGAGCTAAGGGAGGTTCGTTTATTATTTCCCACAGGCGGCGCCAATTTTTGAGGGGGAAAAATACCGGAAAGACACACGTCAGCTGCAAATGTTCACCTCTGGTGTACTGGTAGAAGGTAGAAGTTGGAGGGTGTGATACCCTGACCTGTACTCCGATGATAAAGTAAGTAGATGAAGAAGAAGATGATGAACAGTAAAGCAAATAGGAGCACTGAAAAATATGTCTATCTTTCGATCCCTGTAGCACTGAAATTCTCGGGGTATTTATAGGTTAACCTTTGGTATGGCCATAGATGACCATAGATGCCCATAGCACGTGTCCTGCACTCATTACCAAATATGTCAGTAAAATCTACCACCTGTTGCATCACACGTGAAAGCCTACCATTAGTTCAGTCGGTTGAGTCTGACAGCACACAGAAGTGACCTGCATTAAATACCGAGGCAGTGCTTTCGGCCCACTTGTGAGAACAACTGATCGCCTCCTGATTATCTCCTCCTGCGAGTCGGTCTCGTTGTTGACTCGAGCTCGAATACGTTGTATATGTCTTAAAATATGACCTGGACATCCTTATCTGAATTACGGCGAGTTCGTTGTTCAATTAATACCGGAAACGTTGTCGAGAATACAACGTTTACGTTGTGCAAAAGACAACGGATACGTTGTCGAAAACTACAACGAGAATGTTGTTTCGCAAGACCACGAATACGTCTTAATGTGTACAACGTGAACGCTATGCATCAGATATTGCGTATCCTTCTATTTTAAGCACGTGACTCAATCATACGTCCACGTGTCACCTTCGTGCACAAAATAATAAAAGCCAGCTCGTTCCCCAACGTTACACAGTTTTAGGAATTTTATCCCTTACAATGTATTTAATACAAAGACCTCGATTACTATTTTTATGGGAAAACAAACATGCATAAAACTCATACTATAAGTTCAATAGTCACACAAGTACACGGGTTAAGATGATGACAAGATATGTTCACATGTTTCCACACTTTGATTATGTACATGTTATTTGGAAATGTTATTGATTACGTAATTATCGCATGAAATGAATATTGAGCATGTATTTGTATTATTGCTATTATTAGTTACATTGGATGTTCGCTGAGTGTTTTCAATGCTCAATCGACCTGTTATTGTCTTCAGGTGCACCGTGGGTTGAGGAAGCCTATCAGGAAGAAGCAGAAGTAGAAGGTGATCCCTTCGTTGAGGGTGATTGGTGTGAGCACAGATTTTACTCACTGGTTGATTGAGAGGCGCCACCTATTTATTTTGAGAGATAGGTCATGGGTTTAAATTAAGACTAGAGGTCTCAGTTAGAGTTAAAGTAAGCGATTCGATTAAGTACCGGGGAAGGTATTAGGTACACTGAGACCCCCGTTTAAGACGGTTACCTACTCCTTAGGTATAAGTCAAGTTAAGTCCAAAATTGATTAAAATGCCCAAGTGTTTAGATTATACCAATCAAAGAAAAGGAAAAATCCTAACTAGTGTCGAACCTGGGTTGGGTTGCCTACGTACTCATCAGGGTGAGATCAGATCGAGCGTAGTTCTAGTACATGAACCCGTTACGGGGTTAAGGGAAGTGTGTGTGTGCGCATCAGGATGACTAGGGTTAACCCAATGGCTAGAGTTGATTGACCAAGGAGGTCAAGTGCACTGGAGAGTGGCTAGAGATTAAGCTTGGAGGCTAAGGGGGGGGCCCGGAGGCTAAGGATTGGGCCCGGAGGCCTAGGGTTGAGTCCGGAGGCTAAAGTCAAATTTAACAATGGTTAAATCTGTTGACCATGGTTAAGGAGGCCTAGGGATGGCCCATAAGTCAGATTTAGGTTTTTTTTTGTGTTTTTAGATTTTTTGGGATTTTTATGGATTTTTCAGATTTTTGAATGATTTAACTGGGGTTAGATTTAACCCTAGTTAAAGTTTGAAAAATCTCCAAAACCTTGCACATGGCCTAGAATAGCCTCCTATGCATTTCGGGAGTTTTCCTAAGTTAAAATTTAACCTGGGTTAAGCAAGCTTTGTCAAAGGATGAGTTAGTTCTTGCATGAACTAACAAAGAGTGGAGGTCGAAATGGAAGAGTAGAAGCTACTGCTGCAAGGTGGGGTCCACTTAGGGGCGGAGCCACATGGGGCCCAGGGGGGGCTGAAGCCCCCCCTCAACTTTTGGGAATTTTTTTTTTGTACAGTGTAATGTGGGTGTGGCCTAGGAGCAAGGGCAAAGCCGGGTGGTGGTGGGGGATCTAAGGCCCCCCCCGAAAATTTTGAGAAGAATTTTATTTATTTATTTATTTATTTATATTATTTAATTTAAGATGGCATAGGCATATGAAAATGCTTAAATTACCGGTGTTTTCCATCATGTAATGAAATGGCCGGTCTTCATTGGTCCACCCCCCTCTTTAACACTCACCAATTGTGGTTAAGATTCAGTCACCCATAGAGTTAAGCAATCCAACCTAGTTTTTTAGAAGAAAAAAATAATAAAAATCTTAAATTTAATTATGATAAGCTTAATCAGGGTTAAAGGAGTGTTAAAAGGGACACGAGGACACGACGGGAAGATAAGCAGCGGGTCAGCTAATCATCATTACACAAAACTATATTCTTTACCAACGGACAAAGAGACAAGATGACCTGCAAACTTGACACTAATTTTTTTTCCAGGGGCGTAGCCCCCGAACCCCCCACACCTCACCATTAGCCCCCCTTGGCCGAAAATCCTGGCTCCGCCCCTGGGTCCACTGCCCTGAGCAAAGAAAGGCCTGGACAGGCCACAGTTAGGCCAGCAAACTAATGTATGGGGGCTTAGTCCAATGAAATGGGTACTTCAGACCCTTAACCAAGTGGTGGGTTAGTTCTTGAATGAGCTAACAAAGAGTGGAAGTCGAAATATGAGAAGAGATGCTATTGCCGCAAGGGGCAGTCCACTGGCTTGAGCAATGAAAGGCCTGGACAGGCTACTGTTAGGCCATCAATAAAAGGTATTGGGGCTTAGTCCAATGAAATAAGGTACTTGATACCCTTCAAAGAGTAAATTAGATTAAGGGTTACTTGGGTTAGACTTAGTGCTAGTTTACTGAATGGTCTGCGAACGGTAGTTAACCTGGATTTGTTTGGCCCTTGATTGAGGCTCAGGGACTTAACTGGGGTTAGCTTTAACCTTAGTTAAAGGCACAATGGTCTCCAGAGAGACATACAAGCAAGGAACTTGAGGAAGGCAAGGCATGGTAATATGGATCGTAAAACAAATAGGCCAAGTTTGGCCTTCTGCAAAAAAAACCTGTAGCTTTTCCGTGGGTGATCTTCTATCCCATTGAAAGGGATGAAGACCTCCCCCATTACTCTAATGGAGTTTAAGCTTTAATAAAAACACCCCTAGAAGAGGTCATTCTTGGACATGGTTAAGGCACAATCTGGACTGTAAAAAAATAGGCCAAGTTTGGCCTTCTGCACATCAACTGGCTTTTCATGAGTGTTATTCTATCCTATTGAAAGGGATAAATACCTCCCCACTGCTCTAAGGGAGTTTAAGCTTTCTGAAACACAAAAGAAAAAAAAGAAAGAAAAACCCCTAGAAGAGGACTAGGGGTATGCAGAATGTACAGAACCAAATAAAAAAAAAGGGAAAAGCTTACCCCCTGCTTTTTTCTTTGAAAGAAAGAGAAGATGGAGCTTGCAGAGGGGGAGGTACCTACGGTTGAGTGAGTGACCCTCTTAGTGAGGGGCCAAGGCACTCCCACAGGTCTATCCTCAACTCTAGAGACCGAAAGTATCACCGAGGAAGAGATTCAACTGACTTTGAATTTTTTTTCAAAATATTTTCTCTATTCCCTCTCCTCATCAGACTTTCTCTTGAACTCCCAGGTAGGGTGGGGGCCTAAAGAACTAGGGAGAGAGTGGCCATACAAGGAAGAAATGCCAATGCAATTCCTTCGACCATACTCTCACTCCTAAGTCCAGGCTAAGGGATAGTTGGGGTATTGGAGCTTTGCAAGAAGCTTTTTTTGTTTTTTTTTGTCCCCCCCTCCCCAATGGGACTTGAAGCTGGTATTTTATAGGTATAAGAGAGGGTGGTATATTGGTCATTGACAAGGGATTAGTTGGGAGAGTAGGAAGTCATTGGAGGTTCAAAAAGGAAGTTCGGTGGTGTACAGGTCCTCTGCGTAACTGTGGTGTACTGCTGGGCTGTTTTTCACATGAAAAGAGGGCTGGCTATGCTGAGCAAGTTTGGGTTCTCTGCCCTTTACCTCAAAGGGGAAACTAGGCCTGGTTTTAACTTGGTTTTACACTGCTTTTTAGGTGTGCATGCATGAGAGATTTCAAAATATGGGCTGGCCGCATGGTGACTCTACACTACTAGTGTGTGGTGTTGTAGGAGTTTAAGTGTGTGAGCTACACACTTACCTTTCTCAAGAGAAAAAATCAGTGTATGCATGGGCTAGGTATGTTAACCAGATGCTAATTTTCCTAAGAAAGTTAACATGCGCACGGTGGGTGTTAAACCAAGGTAAGGGACATTGTAGTTTGAGCTTGAGCTTAGTGTGGGTGTTAGTTGCATACTAACTTTTCCCTAGGAAGATAATCGGTGTGTGGTTAGGTTAGAGTATACTAGTTACATGGTAACAAAGAAAACCACGTGGGTGCATGTGGGCTATGCGTGTGAGTCACATGACAACATTTCTCAAGAAACAACATGTGTGCATATGTGTGCTCGAGTGGGGCAGGGTGTGTTGGTTCGGACAGGGGGCTTGAGCCTAGGTAGCAATGGGCCTGCGGTTTAGGGTCATAGGTTTGGGGTTTTGACATTGGTTTGAAGGGTAAGCCTATATATGACAGGTTAATCATGATTAGGGTTATTAACCATGATTTATAAAAGGGTGTAAAAATAGGATGCTTACAGTTGGAACCTTGACCAGTTCCCGTATTATTAGTTTTTTTTCAATTCAGTTTTATTGAGAGAAAATTTGTAATAGACTTGAGACCTTTATAGTAGATGTTGTTTTAGTTCTTGTTTATGGATTTGGACATATATTGGTTTATTATTTATCAGACGAAACCTTTTAGGTTAAATTTTTTTTATAGTTACTATTTTAGGGTATTTATCTTTTAGTTATGTCTTTTGTCATTGAGGTTAAACAAAGATAAGTAATGTAACAGACCCAAAGTCCCATTATGTCCAAGATAGAGTTTTGGGGTCGTTTCAGTGTATGGCCACACAAAAAGGAAAATTTTCTAACAGAGATATTTATCATAAAATCTTTTATCTTATAATCAAAAGATGCGAAAGTAAGGATTTAGTGGGGCTAGCACTCCCCCCTCATACTAACATTTGCATTTACTCTCATTTATTCAAGTCGTCCTATTTGAGCTGCAGGAACTACATGCTAGTAAGTGATGTACAGTGCCAATTCATCTAGATTAATTTAGGATTTACTCTCGCTGGGGTGAGAATATTTTACTTTGGTCAGCCTCTCCAAACTCGCCATTTATCCCTGTTAACTCTCTTTAATTATAGTTATGATTCACTAATCCTTAATGGTACGTTTGGTAGCCGAGAAAATAGGTGAAATTATTGGAAAAAAAAAGAAAATTTCAGATTTCTAATACAGTTCTTCTCTAATTTTCTTTTCTTTTCCATCTTTTCACTAATTTTCTCGACAACCAAACCTTTGGGTTAAGGTTAAAGAATTTAACCTTGATTTTTAGAAGAGAAAAAAATTTAACCATTGGTGTTAAAACTTCTTAACCCGAGTTGAAGTGTAGTTAAAGGGTGTTTGAGTTGGGGCCAGAGTGAATTCGGACTCATTCATCTATATCAGTAGCATAAACACTCATAAATGGGCATATCATACACCATTGAATAATCCTAATATCAACTTCCCAAAGCTAGTAGTAGAATCTCATTTTAGTTGGTAAGTTATTATAAGATCCACATTGACAGAATAAGGATGTCTTAACATACAGATGGGATAAAACCTGAGAATAGTCTTAGCTGAGACACCTCCCAAAGGCCAATCAACGAACAATTCGTCGATTTCTCAACATAAAAATGAATGATCATACCACCTGCATTGCGCGGGTCCTTCTTAGATCGTTCGATGATGCATCGACTCTTCTATGAGTAGGATAGATCAGATGATGATCAACCAACATGCCATTGGATTTTCATCGTTAGCATCTAGTGTAAGAGTGCGTATCAGCTAGATATTAGGTCATCAAAGAGTAGAGTAACAAATCATGGATTTTGGAGGACTCTAATCGCTTTCTAAATACAATTCAAGGACAATTAACAAATATTTTTGTGTGTCCCTTTCACCCTCTCAACTGTTCTCTACAAACATACACCCAAGTTGGACAATCACATAAGCCACTCACATGATCTTAGGATAATAGCTCCATTATATCTCCTATTATAATCATATAAAATTTCACTGTATTACATCTTTCTCTCTCTCTCTCTCTCTCTCTATATATATATATCATCCGAATAGGTCAAAGAGGACGGCTTTGTATAGGATTCTAAAACACTTACCTAACACCCTAAAACAATTCAAGAACACCAATTGAATCAGAGCTTATTATTCCTTATATATGTAAACACACACATAAAAGACATGGCTACATAGTCATAAATTGCCCATGATTTATCTGCCTCTAGTAAAATTGTACTCTATCAACACAAACCAAATAATGGCAGTCTTCAGATCTCTGCTCTTCCTTTTGGTTGTTGTCTTCTCGATGATCGCCGTCAAGGGTGTTGCAGCGTCACCTCCAACGATCAAAGCAGCTTACTGGCCTTCATGGGCTATGAACTTCCCGCCCTCCGCCATCGACACATCCTTTTTCACTCACATCCACTATGCCTTCCTTATGCCGAACAATGTTACGTTTAGATTCAAGGTTTCAAAATCAGAAGCTGTTTTGCTCTCCGACTTTACGTCGACCCTCCACCGCAAAAATCCTCCGGTGAAGACCCTTTTCTCTATAGGCGGTGCAGGTGGAGGCACAGATGTCATTGCACTCATGGCTGCCAAGGCATCATCACGTCGTAGATTCATCAAATCCACTATTAAAGTCGCACGTAAATACAAATTCGATGGCCTTGATCTAGACTGGGAGTATCCGAATACCCCAAAAGAAATGAATCACTTAGGCTGTCTACTAGAGGAATGGCGGATGGCGGTTGAGAAGGAGGCTCAGGCCACCGGCCGCCAGCCGCTATTGATCACCGCTGCCGTTTACTTTGCCGTGGATTTCTTCCTCGACGACGTATACCGGTCATATCCCGTGGCTTCCATTAGGAAGAATTTGGACTGGATTAATGCAATGTGCTATGACTATCATGGGACATGGGACACAACGGCTACTGGTGCCCATGCAGCGTTATTTGACTCTAAAAGCAATATTAGCACAAGCTATGGTGTGGAGTCATGGATTAAAGCTGGGGTGCCCGCAAAGAAAGTGGTTATGGGCCTGCCTCTCTATGGGCCGACTTGGAAGCTTGAGAAGCCTGGCTTACATGGAATTGGGGCACCTGCTGTTGATGTGGGCCCTGGGGAGGGAACGATGACTTTCTCCCAAGTGGAGGATTTCAATAGGGAAAATGGTGCCACTGTGGTGTATGACACCGCCACTGTGTCCACGTATTCTTACGTCGGGAATTCCTGGATTGGGTATGATGATGCCACGTCAATCACGGTGAAGATAGGGTTTGCTCGGGCCCATGGGCTTAGTGGGTATTTCTTCTGGGCTGTAAATGGTGACAAGGACTGGATGATCTCAAGACAAGGTAACAATCACTTAAGCATGTGCATGCGTAGTTCCAAAATTTCGAATATTTCGGTTAGGGCAAAACAAAAATGATTTTATTTTGTCAAAATATTTTAAAGGATTTTGCTAGACTTAATCGCCGGCCTAGTGGGCCAATTTTTTAAGGGACGTAATCTTCTCCGGTTGTAATCGGTTTTGCCAAAACCGATTACACCCCTGAGGTGGCCACATTTCCTTTTGACACATTTTAATTGTGGTTAATATTCAGTCACCCCTAGGGTTCACTCACCTCTCATTGGTTTTTAGAAAAAATAATAAAATAATTTATCAACCGTGGTTAAAATTCATTACCTCCTAGGGTTAATTTTTTTAATATTTCTTTCTGAAGACCAAAGATAGGTGGGTGAACCTTAGGGTTGGGTGAATCTTAACCACAGTTAAAGGGTGTCAATATGGACACGTGGCCACCTCGGGAGCGTAACCGGTTTTGGTAAAAACCGGTTACAACTGGAGCAGATTACGAGTCATTTTTAAAAGGATTTTGCTAGTCTTACTCGCAGACTTAATGGCCCATTCTTGAATAATGCTCCTTAAAAATGACAAGCACTTGTAGGGTGTGAACCCCACCCAAAAATTGTGGTAATTTTTCGGAAATGGAGCAGTCCAATTAAGATGAGTAGTAGCGGATGTTTTTGCTCTGTCGCCCAAAAGATCAATATATAAAATTAGGAGTGTCAATTGGCTGGGCCGGGTCGGACCAATAGGCCCAATTAATGAATGGGTGGGGCCATCCCACCAAGAAACCAAGAAGAAAAAAGACTTATTTTTTAGGTTTTAAATAAGCAGGCCAAGCCCGATAAAATTATATTAAAATGGGTCTCTGGCCTAAGAAACCTCCCCAAGCCCGCACAATTATTTAATCGGGCCGGGTCCATTGACACCCCTACATGAAACCATATCCATGGAATCTACAGTTCAGAAATTATGGTTGTTAAAAATGAAATCTATTTTCGATTGGGATTTTTAGTCCAAAAATTGTATAAAATAGTTTGTAATTACTAGAAAGTAACCAGAAATTGATCAGTTACCCAAATTTTTTTTCTTAAAATATATAAATAAATGCGTCGCCTGAGTAGAATTTTGCAACAATGCACGTTACAACCCCGGGCTACAAATTGCTACTGAAGTGTTGTCACATTAGAAAATATAGTTATCACATTTAGTTAGGGGTATCAACGGATACAAATATTATTCGTTTCTAATTTGGATTCGAATTCGTTTGCTTGGATAATTAATTATCCTATAGGTATTCAGCAGAGCGAAATCAATAGTAATTTTATTATCTGTTTATAATCAGATACGAATTCGGATATTAATATATTGATTAGATAAATGTCCGGCCTATATAATATATAACTATATATATATACATAATATATTATAAGTTTGTAAGACTATAATAACATTAATATTATGTACTTCTTACATAATTTAAAATATTATTTTTCTTATAAAAAAGGATAAAATATTAAGTTTCCATTTTATAATAATAATAATAATAATAATAATAATAATAATAATAATAATAATAATTTTGAATATTTTTCCCTTTTTTAAAATTTCTAAAAATACTTAGATATTTAGGATATTATTTGAATTTAAATATTTTAATTAGAGTTGGATACAAATGCCCTATTACACTATCTATTGGATGTTTATTTGAATTTAGATATTCTAATATGTAATCGAATACGAATCTAGATATACCTGCTTGTTAAATCCAATGTATCTTTACTATTATAATGGAAGAGGCATGCGTAGATGATTTTTCCAAAATTCTCAAACTACCCTGATATAAATACACAACCTTGATTTAATGTTTTACTTGAATTCCCAAACTATCCCTTACTTTTGATTTAATGTTTTACTTTAATTTCCAAAGTATCCCTTGCTCATCTAACTTTTTAGAATCACATCCAATCGCGATTGAACTCAGGGAGAGTTCAACCACATCCGCAGGTTAACATGTGTCCCTTTTAACTCCTATTAATTGTGGTTAACTCCTTACCCTCGCTCTCACGTGCATCGCACGTGCCACTAGCGAGTTCAATCGCACCCACAGGTTAACACGTGTCCTTTTTAACTCTTATTGACTGTGGTTAACTCCTTCTCCTCGTTCTCACGTTCATCGCAAGTGCCACCCGCTAGTATTATTTTAAGAAAAGAGACTATATTTTCGGACATGGATAACTTACGCACTGATGTGCATCACCTGAGTGGGGGTTTACTGCCTAAGGCTGCAACATGCATTGCTGCTAAGTTCTACCCGTGTCACGATGCATTTATATATGTACAATCACATTCTTTAATTTTAATTTGATTTTTTTACTATTGGTAAAGAAAGTTTATAAGTATAAATATAATTTACAAATGACAAAAAAAGGGGTTACCAAATATCTGAAATTTGGGATTATTTCTATCAGTTATTTCTTTCAATTCAAATTGGAAAAATTTATGCTACAAAAAATTCACGATAATTTCTGAAAGTTATGTTTATTTCATTTTGGTTTGGGTTAGAAGAAAATATCTAAAGTTTACTCATTTGACATACATGCATGCATGTACACACACGTACGTACGTGTATACGTTAGTATACTGATGGATTAATACGGTTCATGTCTTCATACGTGCAGCATCCAAGGCGTGGGATCGTTGAAAAATGAAAATGTACGTGGCTCTTATATTATGATGACTAGTGAACGGAGATGATCCTCCAGATCGTCAAAACTTGCCTACTTTTTGTCCGATTCTCCATGGAAATCATTTTCATGGGAAATATGTTTATTAGGACTTCATTTGGTCATTTGGTGTCTAACAAACGGTTCTCTCTACTGTCTACATTTGCCTATTTTCAGTTTGTGGTTCTCTCTTGGGAATCAATGTAATGGGAGATCAGTTTTCTAGGACTTTTTTCCCCCTTTTACTTTGATGCATCATAGGACTTCATTTTTAAAAAATAAAATAAAAATTTGTTGTAACATAATAGATAGGGCTGCAGAAAGCCCGATCGGCCCGTTGGTGCGGCTCGGTTCTGCCCGAGATTGGCTCGAATTTTAGGTTTGAAAGGGCCAAGCCAAGCCTAAAAAAAAGCCCGAAAACTCAATCAAGCCGAGCTTGGGCCAACCCCTGTGCGGCTCAGCCCGGCTCGATTGAGGTTCGGTTCGGCCCAAACTCGGCTCGACTCGAATATTATTAAAAAAAATAAAAATATTATTTATATATATCATTATTATATATATAAATAATATAAAACATTATTATCTTTTTTTAAAAAAAGGATTCAAGCCGAGCGAGCCAAGCCTGGCTCGAGCTTGAATCAATTTGGGCCGAGTTGAGCTTAGAGCCACGATTTTGAATTCGGGCCGAGCTTTGGGCCGCACTTTCAAGCTCTATTTTGGGCCGAACCGGGCTTCAGGTCTCGATCAAATCCATTCAAGCTGAGTCGGGCTTGACCAAGCCCAGCCCTAATAATAGAGTTTAAATATTAGGCGGACCTTCGCTTGAATGCATTTTGGCGGAGTTCCATCTTTTAAGCAAGAAAACAGTGGCATACTTGTAATTATTGAGAAAAACTCTTTACAAAACTGTACCTTTATTTCTGGACAACACCATGTTTACTCTTAAAGCGACTCCGCGAAAACATTTTCAAGCGGAGCTCCGACTCATAGTTAATCTCAACATTATACTACCTTGTTGGTGCCTCCATTAACAGACTATTCATACTATTATATTTGGAATCTTATGTTGTAATACCATAATTTGATCTGGATCCTAGAATTCAACCCCAACCCCAACCCCAACCCCAACTCCAACCCATATCTGAACCTAATCCTATTTGAGAAAACAAAATCCAAGTACCATATCTAACAAAAATAAGGGTTTCACCAAAACTTAAGACTCAGGTCAGGATTCACCCGACCATATCAAGATCAGTGTAGGATGGAATTAAGGATCCATATCCCTTAAAAAATGGGTAGACTTGCTCCATTCCATGCCCTACCAAACAGGCTCTCACAGTAGCAGAAACTTCGGAAATCAATGCTCCAAAAGCTTTATTAGCCTTACAAAAATGTCCTTATTGACACCTAAGTTGTAAAAGAGTCTTTAAAGCCCGTAGAGACTCTTTTGGTAAGATGTGTTAGGGCTCAACCTTTGTTGATCTAAGTATTCAGGTTTATGTGTGAGTGTGTTGTGTTCACCATTAACCTAAAAAATATGAAAGCCCGTAGAGAAAGGTCTAAACATTTAAATTGGGCCCAATGATATGGTATAAGTCCCACTCTCAAAACATGTCCAAGTTATACAGGCTACGTAAGGGGCCAAAAACCCATCAAAGTGGATTGGTATAGAAAAGTACCATACACCCTCCTATAGTACTACGGTGAGACACGTGGTAACCTCTAGGGGTGATGACCGGATTTGCCCAAATCTAATTATCACCGTAGATGATTTAACTTCTATAAAACCATAATTCTAAGAATCCACAAGGCTTGTTTTCAAAATCAACAAGGAATATAATACTATAACCCAAGGACTTTGCTAATGAGACCCTTTTAGGGCCGAGACATGCTCTAAGAGCATGAGATTTCAAGTGGGTCTATTACATATGGTGGGCTCCACCTAAAATCTCAAGGGTTTCAGAAGCTTTATCCATAATCCAAATCGCTAATAACTGTCAAAAATGCTGCTAATATATAATAACTGTCGTAACTGTCTTAAACCGTCTCATCAGCTGTCAAAAATGCTGTAAATATATAGTAACTGTCGTTAGCCGACTCATCAGCTGTCAAAAATGGCGGAACTTCCTATTGTTTTAACATCTGTAACTGAACCTTATATTTTGACAGTTAACAACAGTCCAAAACAATTCACTTGACGTTCAACGGTCGATTGAATCAGAGTTGACTAATCTCTATATAAACACACATCAACTGCTTCTCCATATCCAAAGCTTCAACTGTCTCACCATGGCAGCCATTAAACCTGCTCTCTTGCTTCTTCTAGCCATCTTCATGACCATCGCGATCCATCGTACCTCTCCGTCGCCGTCCGGAATCAAATCTGGTTATTGGCCTTCCTATACAGCTTCGAGCTTGCCGATCTCCGCCATCGATACATCTCTCTCTCTTCACCCACCTATCCTATGCCTTCCTTCTTCCAGTTAGACTAGTAGTTTCAAAATCAGAGGATGCCATGCTCAGCCAATTCACTTCCACCCTTCATAGTCAAAATCCTCCAGTTAAAGCCCTTCTCTCTATTGCTGGTGGACAGGACTCAACCACATTGTCCCAAATGTCTGCCCAAGTATCGTCGCGGCGAGATTTAATTCATCGACTCCGCCATTCAAATTGGGCGTAAATATGGATTTGATGGCCTTGATCTTGATTGGGAATTCCCAGAGAATCAGGCAGAGATGGATAACTTTGGCAGATTACTAGCGGTTGCGATCGATAATTAAGGAGGCACGTTCCACCGGTAACCCGCCTCTCCTGCTCACTGCAGCTACCTACTTTGCCGCCAATTTCTTCCTCTCCGATGTTCGTCGGGCTTACCCTGCAACTGTCATGCAGAAGAACTTGGACTGGATTAATGTAATGTGCTTTGATTATCATGGATCTTCGGATACATCAGTTCCCAGCAGCCAAGTTAGCACAAATGTTGGTGTGAAATTATGGATAAAGGCTGGGATGCCATCACACAAGACAATCATGGGATTGCCAATGTATGGACGTACATGGAAGCTCAAGACCCTGAATTGCACGGCATCGGAGCTCCGGCGATAGGCGTCGGCCCCGGGGATGGGCAAATGACATATTCGGAGGTAGATGATTTCAACAGGAATGGAAGATGCATGCTACTGTGGTGTATGACAAGAATACTGTATCCACGTATTCTTATGTTGCGAATTCATGGATTGGATACGACGATCCAACGTCGGTTGCGAAGAAGATAGGGTTTGCTCGTGCACACGGCCTCGGTGGATATATCTTCCGGGACATATCTGGTGATAAGGACTGGGAGTTCTCCACAAAGGGTAATGGTTACTAGTGTTTTTGAAGCCAACACATGCAGAGATACACTGGCGTTTGTCAATTCTGAATCAAATAATCATTTTTTCCAATAATAGTGTTTTGGAGAATACCAAGTTGAGAGACTCACCCCACGTATTCTCCGAACACTATTATTTGAAAAAAATGATTATTTAACCATTAATTTCTACACAATCAATTTTATCAGAATTGATTTTTGGCCAAAAAAATCCAATCCAAACGCCCCCATTAATCTCATGCATACTAATGCTCGTGATAGCAAATTTTGACCCTATCCATCAACCCGCCTGAAATTTTCACGGCTTTGGACTCAATCTGGGTTGCTCCTCGACCAAAATGATCATCATGATATTCTACCTACATTGATATTAATGTTTATAGTAATTATTGAATTTTTAATTTTATAACTGTTCATATAACTCAAAATATGACAAAAATTATTATTTTTAAACAGGTTAGACGGGTTGGGTAGGTTAGGGCTGAGCCGACCTGATCCTAACCGTTGTCACCCCATGTATTTTCGATTTAATACTTGCATAGTTACATGTTCTTCAAGTGGGTTAACAAGATGTCAAAGATCTAACTGAATTGCGGTTGTTGTTTGATGTGCACAGCTTCGCAAGCGTGGGACCATTGAGAAGGGGGAGTAACAAGCGAGGAGAAGAACATTCTCCAAATAATATTATGTCCACCTTTCTTCTCTCCCATAACCATTAATTTGTATAAGAAATAAGTTTGTGAGATTCTTCTCAGCATTATCCAATAAGGGGCAAAGCCAGGAATATTTCTTTGGGGGGGGGGGGGGGGGGGGGGGGGGGGCGGCTTCGAGTTTAGTTTATTTTTTTATTTTTTATTTTAAAGCAATGGGTCCATTGTGGTAATAAAATTCGTCACTATTTTTACAAATGTATTTTTTTGTGTATCCCTTATATGACACATATATCTTCAACCTTGAACAACTAAACCCATATTATTATATTTACTTATTTCTTATTAGTGGTCCCTTAATACAAGTGGTTGATTAGTTATTACTATACCTCTTAATTTCATTCAATTAGAATAATTTTTCAAACATCTTAAACCATTCCGAACAAACTCACTTGAAATGAACAAAAGGAAAACAAAAAAAGGTAGGGTTTGGAGCGATCATAATCAATCAGGATTGAACTCTACTCCAGTTCAATCGCACCCACAGTCAATACAGGTTCCTTTTAACCCCTATGAACTGTGATTAAAATTCAATAGCCCTTAGATTCAACAATCTAACCTTGATTTTTATAAAATATTAAAAAATATCAACTCTAAAGGTTAAAAGTTCTTAACTAGAGTCAAAAGGAGCCTCTGTGAGTGTGATTGAATCCAATTTGATAGAATCCTGTGTCACAAGCTGGTAAAGAATCAAAGCGGAGCTCTGCCTAATTAGGTGGAAATTGTTCTAAGCCACTGATTAAAGGCTTAAATGAGCGGCTCTTATAGAAAGATGGCACATAACAATCTCTTTCTGAATCCAACAATCAGATGCTAAGATGAGTATATATATTGGGAGACACATGTCAAAAAACAGTCTAATCGAATATGTTAAGACCATTCGATTATACCGTAATTTGTCAGCATTAATCTCTTAGGATTCACATAACCCTGCATAAACTATATAGATAACTGATCTTCACATCTTCGATCAGACCACGTCACGTTATTAGGGACTACTCATTAAAGACTTTTAATAAACATGGCTTACTAGAATGTTGCTCTCTCTCTCTCTCTCTCTATATATATATATATATATCAATGCTAGGTCAATAGCATTGACCATATATATATTATTTTGGTAGGTGTAATCATTTATCTAAATCAAGAATTAGGCTAAGTATAAATAGTGGACCTTTTTCTCAACTATCACATTGCCTAGGGTCGAACCTGAGTCCATACCTATAAAGACATATGTACTACCACCGGAGCAAATCAATAGACGTGTCTGTTATTTAAAAGTAGTATGGAGCCCGTACGATGCATTGAAATATAAAAAGAAAGAAAGTGTGATGATATTAATTTTTAAATTAATATAATTTTTTTTTAAATGATTAACTTGAAATGCAAGAGGGTGGGGGTAAATTAAAGTTGATAGTTGTACAGTTGTCCCTTGAGTTCTATTCTCACCTTTAAGTTCCTACTATTCTCAATCACACAATTTTTACAACCTCGCCTATGTTAGTTTTCTCCATCTCATGCACCCAAATTATGATTATAGATATTTTGCATGAATAAATAGATTTTTCAAATAGACATCAGGAAACTCATACCTAATTGGATATGGGACAATCTGTACAAATTAATCACATATTAGAGAACCCGCTATAACAAATAAGTACAGATATCGCCAAAGCTAATAAGCCGTTCTGAAAATGTGAATATGAACAGGACAATCCCATCTAAATGTGAATCAATTGCGTGCATCCGCAGGGATTAGTCCTTCATTGTCAGAGTTGGGATACCCGTGTTACCAAAAAAAAAGTTCAATTGGAAGATCAAGTTTCCTTTTTTTTTTGAGTTGTGCTGGAAAATTCAGATGCTTTTCCTCCTAAAATTGATGTTTTTTTCACTTTCAGTTGGGAGAGAAAATTCAGATGCTAGAAATTGTTGTATTCACATGATTTGAAATTTCATTATTTATGCTCTATTTTTTTAACCATATAATGCAGTAGAAGGTCATTTATAATTGTGAAAATTCCTAATATGCATCTAAAATTGTTAATAACCCAACTAAAAGTGCATACCATTAGGGTTTAGGACATCAACATCTACGGCATATGGAGTATTGTATATCGAGGATGATGTATCTTAGATCTATTAGATAATTCGTTGTTCCCTCATCAACAATCATCTATATCAGCAATGACATCATTTGACCCTAATTTGTAGGAAATCTAAATTATAGAATACAACACGTTGAAGGTGTTAGCCTAGTCAAGACTCTATCATGAAAATGGAAAATGTACGGTGGGTTTGGTGCAACGCATCTAGGGATGTATTCGGCCGGGCTTTTCTGGGCTTGGCTAAGCCCGGCTCGGCTTGAAAGAAATTTTTCAAGGCACCGGCTCGGGCTTGAAAGAACTTTTTCAAGGCACGAAGCCCGATGTACGGTGGGTTTGGTGCAACGCATCTAGGGATGTATTCGGCCGGGCTTTTCTAGGCTTGGCTAAGCCCGGCTCGGCTTGAAAGAACTTTTTCAAGGCATGAAGCCCGGCTCAGCCCGAAATCAAGCTCGAAAAATCGGCCTGAATTCAAAAGCCTTGGCTCGGCCCAAGGCTCAGCCCGAATTGATTCAAGCTCAAGCCGGGCTTGGCCTGGCTGGAGCTCGGCTTGAATCATTTTTTAAAATAAAAAATAAAAAAATTAATAATTTTTTATATTATATATATATATATAAAATAATGATATATATCAATAATTTTTTTATTATTTTTATTTTTTAATAATATTCGAGCCGAGCCTCACTTGAGCCAGGCCGAATCAAATAGGGGTTGGCCCGAGCTCGGCTTTATTGGAATTTCAAGCTTTTTTTAAAGCTTTTCTTGGCCCGATCGAGCCTAAATATCGAGCCAAACTCGGGCCGAACTTGGCCGAGCCAAGCCGCACAAATGGGTCGATCCGGCTTTGTACAGCCCTAAACGCATCCCCCTGTCTCATACCTTACATTATTCTTCAAGTATCCTCTAAAACAATATATTATATGATAACTTGAGCCTATTTTATTTAGATTATTTGACAAAAGCTCCTTAGACCTACAAAAGGTGCCTTATTCTAAAGGATAAAGTTTCTAAGACCCCCTTATGGCCGAGACCATCAAGACCATGCTCTAAGAGCATGGGATTTCAGGTGGGGCCTACCATGTGAAACGGGCCCCACCTAAAATCCAATGCTCTTAGAGCATAGTCTCGGTGGTCTCGACCCTAATGGGGTCTCAATAGCAAAGTCCTATTCTAAAATCAAAACCATATTAGAAAACTCATAAGAAAAATAAAAAAGGTTTCCATCATATGAAAAAAAAAAATGAATAAAGTGTTAATCTAGAGAAGGTAATACACAAGCAAACCACAAATCATAAACAATTTTATAATTATGAAGAAAGGTAGTGCCAATTTTGTAGAGAGATTTTTGCCCATAACTACAAGATTCCCACCGATTTTAAACTAACATTAGAGTTCGCTTGATATTTAAACATTACTGATTTACGTACTCACAATAGGTGTCGCACTGTATGCCAAGGTTTAAAATTTCGAAATTTCGGTCGATTTCGGATGTCCCATTCGAAATTAAATTTTCTGAAATTTCGAAATTTCGGCCGACATCTCACCAAAATCGCATTTAATAATAAAATATTATTCCGAAATTTGATCCGAAATTTCGCCGAAATATTCCGAAATTTCGGGTACTAAATTTTGAAATATTCCAAAAATTTTATTTTATATATAATATTAATTATATATATATATTATTATTTTATTTTTAAAATTAATATATAATTTTTTTGAAATTTCAAGAAAAAATTTGAAATATTTCGGAATTTTAATTAAAAAATAATTAAAAAAAATTATTTAAAAATAAAAAATCAGATTTCGGCCAAAATTCCAAAATTTTGAAATTTCTGTCGAAATCTGATTTCCGAAATAAACCCAGTTTCGATATTGGTGGGGTTGTCCGTAACCGAAATTTCAACGAAATTTTAAACCATGTTGTATGTACATACGAAATGGATTTTTTTTGGCAAGGTAGATATCAACATCGTTTTTTGAGGATGCGTGGAAGGGCATTTAAGTGAAGAGTTGATAGCACACATGTGCATATGGCCACGGATTGTCTCTGGCAAAGCCAGAAAGGGCTTGTCTCAGGCAACCATAGAATAGGGGATAAGTGGTTGGGAAAATCAAAATCATGGGTCTCATGATTTTGACTTATCCATACACTAGATGACACATGACGATAAAGTGTTGAGATAAAAGGGAAGAGAGATATCAATTGGGGAGACGTCAAAATCAATGAGAGAAAATGAAATGACTTCTCCCCTTTTTAACGCCACATGTCCCTTATTCTATGGTTGCCCGAGAGCCTTTTCTGGCTTCGCCATAGACAATCCGAGGTCATGTGCCTACATACCTCCCAAGCTCATCAATTGTCCTCTTTCACATCCCTTAACTGCAGTTAAGATTCACTCGTCTATATGGTGTAGAGGGGTGTTTTGATTCTTGAAGAAATGGGGTTTACTGCAACCTCAATCTAGCCTAAATCCGATATCCGGACCGTTCTAAATTGAGTTATTTTTGGGAGAAATGATTCAGAGAACACAAGAAGGAAGAAAGGGAAAAAGAAGGAAATGATTTAGAGGGAGAGAAGAAAGAACGATGAAGAAAAGTAGTGACAGAAAGTAGTGACAGAATGTTTTTCTTGATGAATCCTTTACTTTCTCTTTTTGTAAATTCTGTTTGGAAAAACTGATTTGTTTTTAGGAAATCTTCTCGGAAATAGGAAAATCTCTCTAAGGAATCTCTCCCCCAAAAAAACCTCTCTTTGTAGAGGAGGGGTCACCTCTATTTATAGGTGATTATCAAAATTGTAACCAACTTGTACAGCTGTCATAACCGTTTTTGTAACCGACTTTTAGAGAGAGAATATTGGATTCCATCAAGATAAAGGCGTTTTGTCACCATACCTTCTTTAAGCCTTTATGACCAAAGCTTTCAGATATTTTCTTCAAAGGTTAAAAGCGGTATTCACAATATCCATCTTTTAACAAATTCTATCTAAGCCCTCCAAACCACAACTCATCATCCTCCCCCAAAAGCAATTGGTAACTACATCGTGAAAGCGGGTCATACGCTTTCATGGTGTACTGTCCTACTGAGGTAATATATCAGTGTTCAGACAGCAACACTCCTCTAGAGTAATAATCATGATAATAATAATAATAACGATGATAATAATCATCTAATAATCATCTCAAGTCCAATAGGGAAATCATAGGTGTTGGACGAGGACACCCTTCCTGTAACTCAGGTCCAATAGGGAAATCATAGGTGTTGGACGAGGACACCCTTCCCGTGGCTCAGGTCCAATAGGGAAATCATAGGTGTTGGACGAGGACACCCTTCCCGTCAGGCCTTAAGAGAAACTGAGGAAAAATCCATCCTCAATGCTTTCTCCCTGACTGTCAGCCCAGGAAGTAATCCATGCTCCACTGGAATAGGTAATGAGGGGAAACAGCCACACTCATTCCCACGGGGAGGTACCAATCCATACCGTTCACCCCTGACAAAACAAATCTCCTTTCTGGCAGAAGTCATCAGAAAGGTATACCAGGAGGGTACTGATCCATACCACGCCCATCATCATGAGAAAGGCGTTGAAAGCCAGAACAAGGCACTGAAGCCATATAGGATATCTGAAGGTGTTGAAGCCTGAAACAGCATCCAAAGGCGTTAGAGCCTGAAACAGCATCCAAAGGCGTTAGAGCTTGAAACAATATCCAAAGGCGTTAGAGCTTGAAATGATATCCGAAGGCGTTAGAGCCTGAAACAATATCCAAAGGCGTTAGAGCCTGAAACAATATCCAAAGGCGTTAGGACTTGAATTTGTGTCAATAGCGTGAGAGGCACAATAGTTTCAACTTTCATTAGTGAAATAAGGGTAAATTTATCATTAATGAGCAAAAAATCCCTTTTTTATGAACTAAAAGCATAAGAGCTTAAAATCATCATTGATCATTAATGGCTAGAATCATCATTATCAGATAAACATGGAATTTTGTTAACTAACTCTCAAAAATGATTTTAATATACATGATATGTTAGAACATCTTTTGAGCCACGTGTCATTATTTTATTGGAGAAGAACAACGTCCTTAAATTCAAAATTTCATAAATCAAGCTTTTCAATAACCATCATCAACATTTTAGCCCCCTGTCTGTGAAGGCGCTTTTAGGCTTAATCTTACTTTAAAAGCGTCTGAGCAGACAAATCATCATGACAAAAGGAGTTCATTAAATAATATACTATCATAAATTTGGCGTCTAAAAGAAACGTCTTTTCGGATCCTGCTTAAAACAGTTTTGCCACATTTATAGCCAATAAGATCATGCAGCCAGCCTGTCAAAGTCATTATGATCGTACCCTTTTTTTGAATTTCGAATCAAAACGTGCCTCTTGAAAACCGCACATCATAAATGTTTAATCATTATAAAGACAAATAATCAGTTCCTTATTGCTCTACTGTTCATCTTCTTCTTCGTGCAAGCATACTCTGAGTCTTTATCTTCCTTCTGTGCTCGGGTTTTTATCGATCTTACTGTGCTTTTCAAGGATTTCAACCTCTTATTTGGAATTCCAGAACATCTTTTAGAATTCTGGTGAGTCTTTGCTTTCTTACTTCTTTGTTTATCATTTCTATTTGACTGTTCATGCTTATGCTTGCTGTTTTACTCTTTTTTTTTTATTTGTTTCATCATTGTAGAGGTTTTGATTATCTGTACACCATGTCATTTTGTATACTTTTGTTCTTTTATCGTTGTTATTACATGTACATTTTTTTTTTTTATGCATGTTATTGTTATTCGTATCATTCATCATTCATTTTTTTTTTTTTTTTTCTTTTAGAAGAACATACTGTAATTTATTTATTTTTATTTCTGCAACTTTTAAGCTTTCAGCTATGGCATCTTCTTCTCAAACAAAAATTTTAAGTAATGAATTTTGGGATTCAGCTATGCATCACTCCTGGGATACCGCTGTTCCCTCTGATGGGTGGGCTTTGCCTTATGAAGATATTAGCGGAGCTAGAGGATTTTGTCCTTCTCCTTTTGCCACTACTATGTTTAGAGTAGAGAGGAAGGATTTTCCGCTTTCTCAAGTAAATTTTAGTTCTCATAGCGGTTGCACCAAGGAATGGACAGCGTGGTGTGATTACATACTTACTCATCCGGAGTATGGTCCTAAGTTACATGCAGCTGAAATTTTTAAAGCAATAGAGCTTTCGAAGGATTTTGAAGTTAGAAAAGATACAGATAGCTTATCACAGCTGGTTACCAGATGGAACAGCCAAACTCATACTTTTATTACTTCGTGGGGAGAAATTACCCCTACTTTGGAGGATGTAATGGCGCTATGGAGATTGCCGATCTTCGGGAACAGTGATATACAAGACATTGTTTTGAGCAAAGAGGAGGTAAAAGCGTCAAGACTTTTGCATGCTCTGGTTTGGGAGTCAAGAGTAAATCCTGTTTGGGGAGCTTCAAAGGAATCCCATGCAAGGCAGCCAAATTTCTATGGCTGGGTACGCTATTTCTTTAGAGAGAGAGGTCCTGTGAACAAAGAGACAGGAGTTAGGGAATATAAATATGGAAAAGAATACAAGTCTCCTTTGGAGCTGACGGCGTTTATCTGCATGTGGCTGTCAAGATATATTTTTGAAGGCGCTCCAACAGATAAAGTTTTGGATAGATTATTCCCCCTAGCCTTCCGCCTTGCCGATGGTCAGAGTTTCCCTTTAGGGGTATATTTTTTGGGAACTTTATATAAGAATTTAGATCAAATTCACAAGTGTCAGGCCTGGTCAGCAGGTTCTTTCCACATAGAATCATTTGTTCATACTGCTTTTCTCCAGATGTGGTTATGGGAACGCTTTCCTAGTTATGCGCCTTCAGCTAGGCAATTTTCTCCTTTACAAGCTGATGATACCGCTGTTGAAGATCTCCCAAGTCCAAGGGCATGGCGGTGGAGTAGCATTTCCAGAAAGAAGGACGCATTGATTTTTGACTTCATTGACAAAGAAAGATGTTTTTGCTTCAGGCCTTATATTGAGCCTTTGAAGGGGATTGAAAAGTTTTGTTATCATTCCGAAACCCCCTTGGCTTTTTTGGGTACAAATTCTGAAGAGCGGGCAGAAATTTCATTGAAGACTCTTCACTGCTTCGCTATTTTGTCCAAGTGCCACTTAATAGGCCTCTTCAGTGTGGACGGCGGCAAGACAAACAGTTATTGTCTCGAGTCTTACAACCCTGATCGGTGTCTGAGGCAGTTTGGGCTTGATCAAGGCGTTCCTGATGGTGTAGCTGAATCTTTTTCTTTAAAGAGAACCATGAAAGCTTTCATCCTAGAGAGTTGGTCTTTAAATTTAAGACCCTCTGTTGCCGGTTTCTATTTGGTTGGAGAACACAGGATGGGTAGATGTACGAAGAACTACCAGCTTTTCTGGAAAGCTTGCGTTGGTACTTTCAAAACCTTTGTTCAAGATCCGCCAATGCTCAGTCAAACAGTTAATTTGACTATGGACAAAGAAAAATGTCTGAAAGAGGCACCTGGTGCAGGCAAGAAAAGGAAGGCGGTAGCTTCTCCTCACAAGAAGCCTAAATCAAAAACTGCTGTTGGAGGTTCTTCAGAGATCCGAGAGGAAAACATAACTCCTCCTCAACCTGCAATTATTACTGCTCCAAAGGCGGCTACTCCAAGAGCGCCTAGAATCAAAAAGATTGCAATAAAAAAGAAGGCACCTCCTTCTAAGAAGCGAAAGAGCCAATCAGTAAGCAAAGCTTTTATAATTAAAGCATTTTTCTTATTCATACGCTTTTCAATTTCTCATTTGTATAATTTTTCGTCACTTATATTTTTTTCTTAAATTTGACACAGGATCCTTCTTCTGATAGTGAAGATAACGAGCTTTTGATTGTGCGCAAGCAGAATCTTCAGACTCAACATGAGTTAGAAAGGACTGAAACCTCTTTTACTCAAAAAAAGAATACAGCATCGCCTTCGGATGTTGGTACAGAAAGCTCTGGAAATCCAGTTACTCCAGTGGGACTTAGCATCCCTGAAGATGATGTTGCCAATATTCCTTTCCCTCCGTCGGCGGAAGCAAGAGTACAAATTGAGAATTTGGCCAATGTTTGGCCTGAGAGTGAACCCAGTTCCTCTCCGCTTTCCCAAAAGAAAGATCATTCTTCTAAAGCTTCTGGTGTTCGGAGAACTGCAAATCCTGCCAGAACTATTGACATAGCCAAGGCGTTAACATCTCTGAAGAGAATGAGATCGCAAGCTATCAAGGCAAAGTCACTTCTTCTGCAAAGGACAGCGCAATCTTCATCACCTCTTATGATTGACGCTATCGATGATTCTGAGGGCGTAGGTTAGTAGCAGTTAAAAAATGTTTTATCAATATACATGTTCATATGTTTATTATTACAATCATTATAGTGTTTTAACAGTATGTATTATTTTGAAGGTCCTTCTGAAAACGTTCAAGCTAAAATACCAGGACTCGTTACTGTTGAAGAAGATGTCACAACAGCTCCAGGAACAAGCGCTTTTGAAGTTAATATTACTCATGCTCCAATTGAAGCTGAATTTTCAGAACAGCCTATGGAAGTGGAAGTAGAACCTCCTTCGGTCAGTGAGATAGCTTTTTTCTCTTCTGTGGTTCAAAACTCTGAGCAACAGCCTTTTGAAGATCTTCCTGCAATCATATCAGAGACTTCCACTCCCCTTGACAACACTTCTTCTGTTGACAAAAGCGCTCACACACCGATATCTTCAACTGAGAACATCAATGTTCAAATGATTGCTTCTACTGAAAGTGTTATCATTGGCTCTTCAGAACAGATTGTTGAGGAGGAGAACATTAATGCTGAAACTGAAGTCGCTCCAAGAAGTATTCATGAAGATACTTCAGTCATTGGTTCCAGTATGGAGACCGCTTCATCAGAATTGTCCGCTTTTGTGGGGATTTTTGTGAGCGAAGATGCTGTTACTCCTTCCACTTCAACTGCGCTGACACCAACTGATTCTTCGGATGAGATTTTAAGGCGTTATCCTGTATCTGAAAGCTCTCTTCCTTTATGGTCAGAAATAGCAAAGCGTTACAAGGACATAACTTCCTCTTGTTCTTTGAAGAACCCTATCATCAGGGCGGGCTGTATAGAAACAGTGTGTTCTATTATTCGGAACATTAGAGATATCAAACCTCATCTTACGCCCTTGAGGATGAAGACCTTCGAGGATTGGATACAAGAGCTGAAAGAACTTGAGAATATCAATGTTGATGTGAAATGGCTGGTGGATTTTTTAAATATTTTGTCTATCACTTTCTTCCAGGCCAAGAATTTTGCTAAGCTGAAAAGTTCTTATTCAAGCAAGATTGTTAAAGCGGAAGAAATTAAGAAAGCAATATCAAGTGATCAAGATAATATTCATATTATTCGTCAAGAGATTGCCCGCCATCAGGCCATGCTGGAAGAAAAAGAAAAGGGAATAAAAGCTGCTCAAGATAGTCTGTCAGTTCTACAAGAAGAAATCAAAGCAGATCATGAAGAATATATTCGTCTAAAGGCTTCTGCTGAAAGACTTGTATATCTAAATGAGAAAGGCTTTACTGCTGATATTTTGTAAAAGCTTTTTTTTTCTTTACTCTTTTGTAACTCTTGTCAAATTTTATATGAATACAAAAAGAAAAAATTTTGTTACCTTTCTTATTAAGCATAGTACTTTTTAAACAATTTTACATTGATAGGATCATGTAATACTTCACCAGATAGCGTAGACAAAAGACAATAACCGCTGTCAAAACTTTGCCTTATTAAAAATGGCCCTTCCCAGTTAGGAGTAAACTTTGCCACTTTTGTACCATTCCTGATATGAATAGCCGTTCGAAGGACCAAGTCACCCTCTTTCAGAATTCTATGTCGTACTGCCTTGTCATACGCTTTAGCAACTCTCTTTTGATACGCTTTTGTCTTTATGACTACAGCTTCACGCTTTTCATCCATAACTTCTAGCTGAGCTAATCTAGCAGCTTGGAGGCATGCCTCCTCTCCATCGAATACTTCAATTCTTGTAGATGGTATCTTAATTTCCAGAGGTACAACGGCTTCTGTCCCATATACTAGAGAGAAAGAGGTAACACCTGTTGCAGTCCTTGCTGAAGTTCTGTAAGCCCAGAGCGCTGTTGGAAGTCTTTCACACCACTTTTTATGAGCTCCTTCTATCATTTTTCCAATTATCTTCAGGATAGTCTTGTTAGTAGCCTCTGCTTGCCCATTCCCTTTAGGATAATAGGGGGTTGACTTCTTGTGTTTGATATCATATTTCTCCAATAATTCTCTCACATTAGAATTTATGAAAGGCGTTCCATTATCAGTGATGACCTCCTTTGGTATCCCAAAGCGGCAGACGATATTTTCTTTAATAAACTTAGCCACCATGATACCTGTAGCCTTTCTTAATGGTATAGCTTCTACCCACTTGGTGAAATATTCAGTAGCCACAAGTATCCAAACATATCCTTCAGCAGGAGGATTAACAAGTCCAATTAAATCTAGCCCCCAAGTATGAAAGGGCCAGGGGGTAGAGACATACCGTAGAGATTGTGCAGGTGCATGAATAACATTTCCTCTTATCTGACACTGATGACAGCTTTGAACATATAGGTGTGAATCTGCCTCCATGGTAGGCCAATAATATCCCAACCCCAAAATGTGTTGAAACAGCTTTCTTTTTCTTTGGTGAACACCACAATCTCCACTATGAGCTTCATGCAATGCTATTTCGATCTCCTTTCCAGACAAGCACTTGAGAGCAATACCGTTGTATCCTTTTCTGAATAATTCTCCTTTGTCAAAATAGAATTTGGCAACTTTCTTCTTAAACTTGAAGGATTCCTTTTGATCAGTAGGCATTATTCCATCTGTGAAGTAGTCATTGTACGGTTTCTTCCAATCTTCCCAAGAATTTGTAAAGTGACATTCTTCTTTATCTGGCAATATTTGACAATCAGAACATTCTTTCTGTAACATAGCAGCATCTTTCTTCATTGTTGGCCAGTATATTCCAAAACGCTGTAACCTCCTATACAGACTAACAGAAGGATTATACCCACATATTTTTGTGTGGATTTGCATCATTTGTTTCTTAGCTTCTTTTACTCCAACACATCTCATCAAAACTCCTTCGGGCCCTTTGAAATACAGATCCCCATTTATCTGTAAGAAATTTTTTAAGACTTTCAGTGTTGTAGTAGGGACTACTGTTGAATCATGAAGGCAGAAGACATCCTTCAAAATTGGTTCTCTCCAATCTGCTTCTTCTGATTCTGTGTCGCATAATTCTTCCATCAGCGGTGTAGCTATTATACGCCTTTCAATTACCACCTGAGAAGATTCTCCTTCAAATATTAACTTTGATGCCAAAGTAGCAAGTGCATCAGAATGGCGGTTTCTTGTACGCTCTTGATATTTGAATTCTATTTTATCAAAATTAGTCATTATTCTTTGAACCGCTGTTCTGTAGGGAGCTAAACCAACATCTTTTACATTGAATGACCCTTCCATTTGACTAATTACCAAATTGGAATCTCCTATTACATTTATTCTTTTGGCCTTTAACTCATTAGCAATTGACAAGCCTATGAGAAGAGCTTCATATTCTGCTATATTGTTAGAACAAGGAAAATCCAATTTGAAAGAAAAAGACATTACCTCACCCCCAGGAGCTTTTAACACAATACCTGCCCCAGCTGAATCTGCAGTTTTAGATCCGTCAAAATACATGAACCATTCCTCTTCTGCTTCAATAGTCATTGCTTCAGGGAATTCTCCTGGTAGTTCTTCTCTTAATATCAAATCATCATTTCCTGGGAAATTTGCCAATAGATCTGCTACTGCTTGTCCTTTGATGGCACGAGGGCAAAGGCATGTAATATCAAACTCTGATAATGAAAGGAGCCACTTAGCTGCTCGTCCTGAAAGAACTGGTTTTGACATGAGATATTTGATTGGATCAGATTTTGTCATCAGAAAAATCTTATGAGATAGTAAATAATGACGGAATTTTTGTAAGGCATAGATCAGAGATAAACAACTTCTTTCAATCCGGGGGTATCTCAATTCTGCATCTCTGAGAATTCTGCTGAGATAGTATATTGGCCGCTCACAACCAGACAAATCTTCTTGGGCTAGAAGAGCTCCAATAGCAGTTTCTGTTGAAGCCAGATATAGGACCAAAGGCTTCTTGGGGATTGGTGCCATCATAGTTGCTGTTGAACTCATCATTTATTGAAGTTGTTTGAAAGCTTTTTCATGCATTGATTCCCATTTGAATACACAGTTCTTCCGTAGGAGTGGCATAAGAGGTACTGTGACAGCTGCTAATCCTGGTATGAATCTCCTTATATAGGATACCTTCCCTAAGAAACTTTTCAACTCTTTGACTGTGATTGGGGCTGTCATGGATGCAATTGCTTGAGCCTTTGTAGGATCAACATCTATACCCTGTCTATTCACAATGAACCCCAGGAATTTGCCTGCAAAAACTTTGAAAGCGCATTTTAACGGATTCATTTTTAACTGATAATGGCGGCATCGTTGAAAAACTCTTCTTAGATCCTCAATATGACTGCAACGCTTTCGAGACTTGATAACAATATTATCCACATAATCTTCCATTGTATTATGGAACATATCATGGAAAATGGCTGTCATTGCTCTTTGATAAGTAGCCCCGGCATTTCTCAACCCAAATGGCATAACTGTATAATAAAAATTTCCAATTGGTGTCCGAAAGGCGGTTTTTTCTGCATCTTCTGCTGCCATCTTAATTTGATTGTAACCACTGTAACCGTCCATGAATGAAAAAGCATCATGACCTGCTGTTGCATCAACTAATAGGTCCATATTGGGTAGAGGAAATTCATCTTTTGGGCATGCCGTGTTTAAATCCCGGAAATCAACACAGCAACGGATTTGTCCATTCTTCTTTTTGACTGGTACAATATTGGCTAACCAAGTTGGATGTTGAATTGGCTTGATAAAACCTGCTTTCAAAAGCTTTTCAACTTCTATTTTGATTTGATCTTCAATATCTGGTCTGAATTTTCTTGGCGTTTGCTTCATTGGTACATATCCTGGCTCAATATTCAATTTGTGTGTGACCAATGTAGGATCTAACCCTGGCATTTCTTCATAATTCCATGCAAAAATATCTCGGTATTCTTTGAGCAATTTTACTAATTCTTCTTTTTCTTTTGGGGCCAACTTGGAACTGATAAGTACCAGACGCTTTTCTGATAGATTTTCTGCAATGTTTACTTCTTCAAGACTTTCTTGTACCGCTTTTATACCATCCTGCATCTGTTCTGGCGCTTCCCCAATTTCACTTGTTTCTTCTACTTGAAATATTTGATCCATCATGGGAATCTGATTTTCTTTTGATGAATCAGTTTCCTTTGATTGTCATAAGATATATACAACCTTTCCATCTGGTTGTACCATCCTCTTACAGCTCCCAGTTCTTGATTCTTTGATAACATTCCCCCTTAGAATTTCTGTTTCTACACTTTCATCTCGGGGTCTTTTTGAGGCCTTTGAAGTCTCTGATGGCATTAAAATAGTGGATGATAGTGGCATAACTCCTTTGGCCTTTTCAAAAGCGGTTTCACCTTCTTCAGCCAACTCATCATAAAACAATGCCTCTGAAATATGAGCTTCGGCTTTATCAAATGGTGTGACAGTTGCTAGTATTCTGATGACTTTCCCTTTGTATACTCCTTTTACACATTGATGAAATGTTGATGGTATTAGCTGGAACTTGTGGATCCAAGGGCGGCCAAGAAGAATATGATAGCTTACGCTGGCTTCAATAACATGGACTCTTATTGTTGAATTTATTGGCCCCACTTGAAGATTAATAGTAGCATAACCAATAGTGTTCTGGCACTGTCCTCCAAATCTTGATATTTCTATTGGCTGCTTTGAAATCTTTGAAGGATCTAATCCCATTGCTACTGCTGTTGATAGTGGGATAAGGTTTAAAGAAGACCCAGGGTCTATCAATGCTCTTTTTGCTTCAATAGAGTTTATTAAAGCTGTAACATACAAATGCTTGTTGTGAGCTAATGATGAAGCTTTCATATCATCAGTAGTGAAACTCACATCTTGAATTTCCGGCATTGCTTTTCTTGTAGCAGAATAGGCAAGAAAACAATGTTCTGAATGATCTTCTGCAACTGTTGTCAAAGCCGCTGTTGCAGCTGTAAGCACCCAATTTTTACACCCTGCTCACCTAAACCTAGGTCTAGCCCAAGCCTAGCCCTAGCCCAAGCCCTAGGCAAAGTCCCATGGACTCAAGGCCCCTTTTCAAGTCCCAAATGGATAAAACCTTGTTTGTGGGCCCAAGCATGGGCCCATTAAGCCAAATCTAAGGTAGGACCCACACTACCCCTTTTTAAAATTCAAATTTTTGTTTTAGATTAAAGTACTTTTTGCTTTCCCCACATGTGTGGGGGTTTAGCCCAAAAAGGAAATAAAACAAAAGTTTGAAATTCAAAAAATAATAATAATAATAAAAAGAAAAGAAAAAAAAAAGAAACCATGATTTTTTTAGGGTAGTAGGGGGTGGGACCCACCCTAAACCAAATAAAAGATCACACAAAAAAAAAAACAAACAAAGCAAAACAAATTTAAAAAAAAAAAAAAAAAAAGAATTTTTTTTTAAAGATTAAAAAATAATAATAAAAAAAAAAGAGTTTTTTTTTACCAAAGAAAAGCAAAAAAAATAAAATAAAAAAATAAAAAAAATTTGGAGGGGTGTGGTTGGGCACCAACCCCATGTGGCAGGGCCCATATGCGGGTTGGGCCCAACCCACGTAACCAAACCAACCGGCCCAAAGCAAAAAAAAAAAAAAAAAAAATTTTCAAAATGACACTGTTCATCGTCCCTGTCAAAGGGACGAGTGAACAGTGCTGGCTCTCCTGCGTTCACCTGCTCCCTCCAGCTGTTGTCCCCCACTTGTAGCCACATCACTATTCATCCTTATCCATTCCTCCACCTTCCTTACTCCCTTTCTTCTTCTATTTAAACCCCAACAAGCCACTGTTCAAGGAGGATTTTGGGAAATTTTTTTACAGTAGCTTCGGCCAGCCACCCTTCCCTCCTATTCTCATCCATTTAAACCTCCTAACTCATCCATTGTCATCCATCAAACACACTCAGGCCCATACCAAACACCCCTACCTCGGTTTGCAACCATCACCGCAACCTTGCTCGAATCCTTCACCACTGTAGCTGCTGTGGACAGTAAGAATTTTTTTTCAAAAAAAAAAAAAAAAAAAAAAGTCATCAACCTCTCCCATCCAACAAGCTTTGCTTGATTTCCTTCAAGTCATCAACCTTACCTCAAGCTTTACAACGAACGATATCACCTACAGCCACGCCCGACCTAGCATAACGCCACCTTCACCACCTCGCGCAGCTGCTGCCACAGGGAAAACCGAAGAGGTATAAATCCCCTCATCCTCATTTTGTTATTTTTATTACCTTTGTAAGGACCCCTGGTCCCATTCCAGGGGTCCTCATGTTGTTTTTTTAATAGCTCAAAAAAAAAACCGTAGGTGGCTTCTCTTGAGGTGTGGCCACTCATGCACACCCCCACCACCCTATGCCGCCATTTGAGGTTGTCCACGAGGTCTGGGGGGTCCTCAATCAATGAGAAAACCCCCTAGACTCACATGGGCCAAGCACGCCTAGCCACCAAAAAGTTTTTTCCAAAAAATTTTCAAACAAAAATCGTTTTCAGGACACTGCCTTTAACCCCGGTTTAACCATGGTTAGACCCGGCCTTGGTGAAAACCAAGGCCATGGGTAGATTCACCATACTCCAGGCTATCTCCTTGCACAATTTCAGCCTCTAACTCGCACTCTAACCATAGTTAAATCGACCCCAAAGTGGGGTCGACAGTGTAAAAATCTGTGCGAGGAGGCAACTTTGGGCCTCTGTGGGGCCCACATCCGACCTCCCCTTGGGCCCCACAAGGGCCCAAATTGTTTCCCTCATAGTAGGCTTTGCTACCATGGTCTCGGATCCCCCAGGGGTTGAGCCAATAAACGGAAAAATTGCTGCAAAGTTTGGAAAAAAATCTGTTTTTGGTAGAAATCGTCATTTTATGTGGTGTTTGTCGGAGCAACTTTGGGCCACTGTGGGGCCCACATACGGCATCCCCTTGGGCCCCACAAGGGCCCAAATTGTTCCCCACATATCAGGCTACCCACTGGTGGTCTTGGATTCCCACGATTCCCTTGTTAACCATAGTTAAATTCATGTTAACTATGGTTAACAATTTGATGAAAATTTAGAGTTTTTTGCAATTTCGGATATTTGTGGGGGCCCAGACCGGGTAGGAGGCCAGTCTAGGCCCTGCTATGGACCTTAGGCTCACTTTTGCTTCAGCCAGCCCCTTAACCATGGTTAAACTCACCCGTGGTTAACATTTAACCATGGTTAAGCGGCCCATGACCTAGCAAAAATTCTGGAAAAATTATCAAAAATCATAAATATTACATGGAATCCAGAAATGTCTTCAATTGCATTTTTTACTGTGGTTAAGACACTTAATTAGAGTCGACCCCATTTTTTGACCCTTAACCACGGGTAAAAAATCCTGACCCGGAAAAAATCTGGAAAAATGCTCAAAAAATCCAAAATATTAGGAGAAACCCAAAAATGGTCTCTTTTGACCATTTAACCATGGTTAAGACCCTTAACCATGGTGACCTCCCCTCCTTAACCGCGGTTAAGCACCTTTGACCGTTGGGAAAAAATCTGAGAAAATCCCAAAAAAATCAGAAAAATTCAAAAAGACCAAAAAATCTGATATTGGACTTTTTTAACCATGGTTATCACCCCTAACCAAGGTTAATCACCTTTCTTAACCTCGGTTAGCAACCCTAACCCTTGGTTAAGACACCCTGGGCCTACCGGGCCTCACTCCTCGGCCTACCGGGCCAAACCCTAGCCTACCGGGCTCACCCTTGGCCTACCGGGCCCAATCTCGGCCTACCGGGCCCAAACTAGCCTACCGGGCTTCACCCTCGGCCTACCGGGCCCAACCCTACCCTATCAGACTTACCTTAGGCCTACCGGGCCCAATACCAAGCACTTGACCAACCCGGTCAACCACCCCTAGCCTCCCGGCTAGACCCCAAGCCACCTTTGGTGCACACACATACACCCCTAGCCTTGGCACGGGCTCATGTGCCAGAACTACGCTCGGTCTGATCTCACCCCTATGTGAGTACGTAGGCAGCCCAACCCGGGTTCGACCCTAGTCTAGGATTTTCTCCTTCTTAGATTAGCATTTTCTTAAATACTTAAAGCATTTGATTAAAATTGAGATTAGTTTGGCTTAATCCTAGCAAGTAGGGAACCACTGAAAGTGGAAGTGCCGGGGTGCCTAACCCCTTCCCCGGACTTAACCGAACCTCTTACCCTGATCTCTGATCACAGACCAAGACCTTATCCAAATCCCGGGGACTTATCCCTTCCGAATGAATAGGTGGCGACTCTTAACTCAACCCGTGAGATGCAAACCAGGGTTCTCCCGAAACCCGCGCTCACAGCTCTGGCGACTCTGCTGGGGACCTTAAGGTTCAACCCGGAACCTAAGGTTAAGCCAAACTAAACTTCAAATTAATCAAATGCTTAAGTATTTAACCTAATACTAATCATTTTACTTCTATTGGTGATTTATGTACTGTGCATCTCATTCATACCATAGTAGTGTAATCAACCCAATACCTATTAGACAGGCTTATTACGCTCACGGCTGCTGGATGACTATCCTCAGTGACAGGGGCTTAACAGTCTTGGAGGTCCGCGGAACTAGCCTGCTGGGTGACTATCCTCAGGAAACCGTTCTGAACGCTCCCGCTTACACCAATCGGCCCTTTTCAGGGAGTAGCATATACGGTGTAATTGATCCCCCCACCCTTAGGAACACAATATTGCATACCCCAGCATGCATACATATAGCCTAGGCTAGGGTATAGTCTACAAGCAGCCCCACCTGGAGGGATACTCTAAACCCTAACCTGCTTGCACCCTATACCTGTCCCTAATCAGGGTTAATTACCCGGATATATCCTATCCGGATAAGCACTCACCCAGGGGCATGTGATGAGCCAAATTTGTGCTTGTAATAAAACACATCCTACCCCATCTCTAGACATAGCACATGAGGTTCAAATCTTCGGCGTATAGGTCTTCACTTAGACCTATCCCCCGCCTTGTCCTTATAGGCCCCTGATTTCCTACAACTCGGGTAAAGCATACCGGACCCCTGACCGATTGCCCTATCAGGATACATGTGCCATGTCACACCCTAATCAAAAAAAATATATAAAATGAAAAATATTGCATCATTTGCATTTCATACACAGTGCACTTACACAGAGTCTGTATATTTTGTCCAGGGTAGATGGCAGGTCCGTCAGGGATTATTCCGCCAAATGGTCAGCCTCCTAGGCCCATGCACCTAACCTCCCAGGGGGCATGTGATCCGACCCTCCGTAAGAAAATTGAGGCACTAAGTCAGGATCAGCGTCTCACTTGGGCCCAGTACTACAGACTGGGTAACACCCTAGACCTGTCCATGGTTAAGACAGATTGGCGCCTCATTAATGCCGCCGTTCAGTGTTGGAACCCTACTTATATGGTATTCCGTTTCGGTAAGAACGAGTTGTGTCCAACACTGGAGGAGATACAGCGCATTCTCGGCTTAAACATGGAAGGCGATGCCATAGTACCGCGCTACAAGGCAAACTTTCAGGCAGATCTCTCACGATTCTTACGAATCAGGCCTGCCTCCTTGCAGCACGATCCTAGCGGCACTTACGACCGGGTGTCCATTGAATTTCTTGAGAAATTGTACCGGCCCAAGTGGGACCCTGACTCCCTAGAAACTGAGATCCCTGGTCTCAATGCCTTCACACTGATCATCATGTCCCAACTGGTGCTCCCAAAAAGTCGCGCCTTCGCCGACTCAGTACTGACAGGGGTAATCGACGACATGCGGGAATCAAAGACAATTGTCCCAGTCATTCTTGCAGAGTTACTCAGGGCTCTCAACCTTGCATCAGGACGCAGAAAGGGCGTCTTCCACGCCAGTGCACCGCTTTTGCATCTGTGGATGGTCTCACACTTGCCCACCATCTTACCGGTACCGGATGTACCTCGAGATGTATACAGTCTACCCAGAAAGATTTCGCAGAATCAGGGCGAGATCGTGACTTCAGATGTTAAGACTCTTTATCGGCTCCTCCAAGACTTGACAGAGGAGCAGATCACATGGGAATGCGTGTGGCTGGTTCGCAGACAACTACCATGCGTCGTCATAGCAGGAAGGCGATGCATGGTCCTAGCGGGACTCACCGGCTCTACAGCCTATGTACCACTTCGAGTCCTTAGACAGTTTGGACTCCCTCAGCGCATCCCGGTTATAGACAACCTGGAATAGGACTTTGTCGATTTCACAGTACAATCTGAATGCCTCACCCGCCGATTTCAAGCAGATTGGCGAAGCTCCAGAAGGGACAAATGGCCAGATTTTGTGGTAACAACTGGACCACCAACTGATTCCGCATACCGTATATGGGTAGAAAATCCTGACCTTCCACCCGGCATGCCAGTGCCTAGGAACTGCCTACACCAGTTGCAGCCCCATCCGAGGAACCATACCTATAGCTGACATGGCGGTTCCCTGGACAGACTTTTTCCTGGAAAGGCAACTACAGATCCAGGAGAGAGAAAAACAGCTTAGACGAGCCCAGCGCGCATTTAGGCAGCAGGAAGCGGAGCAGAACCATGAACTCATAGCCATGCAGGAGCAGGTTGACCGCCTCGAGGACACAGTCCGATCCTTGCGGAAGAGGCACAGGGGTGATATCAGAGAGAACTCCGTCCTTCGGGCCCAGTTGCACTTCCATCAGGAGCAGCTTGATAGTGCGAAGGAGGAGATGACCAGTCGGATCCGTCAGTACGGATCCCATATGTACAATGCCTCGGAAACAATCGAGCGCATGGAGGTCGAAATCACATCCCTCCAACAACAGGTCATGGACCTTGATGGCGTGCCCCGGCCACTTGACTTTGCCATCCCCGATGGGCCTGCCTAGGGTTGAGTCCTTTTTCGCTTTTATTGAGTCAGTCCTGTATTACACTCACTCAGTCACTGCAATCAATGAAAATCTTTTCTGCATTTTCTGTCTCTCTCTCATGTATATTCATGTTTAGTCATTGCATCTTTTCAGTCTGCATGAGCCGACCCATGACTCGTTCTCTGACTGCGATTCTCGCAGAAGTCGCAGAAGCGGTTCTCACAGAAATACCAGTCACGGAGATTGTACCCTACATCGGCCCGATAGAAAACAACTCAGAAGCAATGACAGAACCATCAGACCATCAACAGAGGATCGAGGAACTGGTACAGTCACATGACGGGATATTGTAGCAATGCAGAACAAGTTGGACCGAGTTCTGGAATCCCTGAATATTCTTATTGGTGCCCGAACCGAAGAACCGTCTAACCGAAACCCTTCCAATGAAACCCCCGATCAGCCTCACCCAGAGCAGCCTACCCCTATCATCATTCTCAACCCTATACCCGCAACAGGCGGAGGAGGAGAAGAGTATGACCAGTATGACGACCAGCCTAAGACATCACATGTCAATCAGGACAGGCCATCATCTTCTGATCCTACACCGTCTCTTAGGGACCAACATGAGGAGATAAAACAGATGAAAGAGGAAATGAGAAGAATGAAAGAGGGGTCTGTCAACCCCACTCTATCATTGGAGGACCTGACCTTCTCCTCTGGAGATGCTATTCCCCCTGGATTTAAGGTACCTGACTTCGATAAATATGACGGCTCAGGCTGTCCTAAACAACATTTGCAGATGTACCTGGGGGATATGCTCCCGTATAACAAGAATCAGCCTCTGCTCATACAGTATTTCCAGAAAAGTCTGAAGGGGGCAGCCCTTGCCTGGTGGATGTCGATCGATAAGCAGAGAATCAAGACGTGGCAGGATGCCATGGATGCCTTTGTGGAGCAATACTCTTTTAATCAGGAGCTTCGGCCTCAGCGAGCAAATGGAACAGAGGTAACAGCGGAACAACGAGTCGTTCCTGGAATATGCAAACCGGGGGGTTGGATAGAC